>CABHPP010129713.1:0-14458 GCA_902168425.1 Peromyscus attwateri | reverse complement strand
GCACTGTGACTTCCTTCCTTTAGAAGACAGAGTAGAAGGGACAACTGTACAGTGGACAGCCCTGACAAACGCTGCCTGAGTCCTGTGTGCAAGGTCAATGTGAACATAGTAGGCCATGCCGGCTTAAAGACCATACACAGTGCGGTGGAAATGGTGCTTTCCTCTTAACTCAGTCTATCAAGAGCTCAGTCTTTTGAGAGCAAAGCAGATGCATGCCAACAGAGGCAGAGCAGACATTACTTGTGTCCAGTACTCCTAAAAACTGTCATGGCATCCAAACAAGCGAAGTCTGAGAAGCTGTGAGGACTGAGAGGAATCTAAGGGGACTGCCCTGGCTAGTTTTTGTTGACACAAACTAGAGTCATCTGGGAAGAGGGAATCTTAACTGAGGGATTACCTTCATCAGATTGGCTTGTGGTAATGTCTGTGGGGCATTTTCTTGATTAATAATTGAGGTGGGACGGCCCAGCCCACTGAGGATGACGCCAGCCCTGGAAAGGTGGTCACGGGTTATATAAGGAAACAGACTGTGCAAGCCACGAAACATAAGCCAGGAAGGCAGTGTTCCTCCATAGCCTCTGCTTCAGTTCCTGCCTCCGGGTCCCTGCTTCTGCTTCTGCTGTGACTTCTCTCAATGACGGAGTTTAACCCGGGAGTTGTGGATGAAATAAACCCTTTCCTCCCCAAGTTGCTTTTGGCCGTGGCTTCATCCCAGCAACAGAAGACTACAGTTTCCTCACTGTGACAGGGGGCCTGGCATAAACAGGCCATGGGGAATAAGGACTCTTTCTGGCTCACAGCTTAGTTCACGGTTCTTAGTCTTGATCCTGAGTTTGTGGTGAAGCAAAGCATCATGGGAGCACGTGGAAGAGGCTGCCCACTTCTTGGTAAACAGGAAGTAGAGAGAGGAAGGAAAGAGAGTTTGAGTATTATTTCTCAGTGACCAACTTCCTGTAGTTAAGGCGTGCCTCCTAGAGTCGACCTACTACTTCCTAGAAGTGTTACCAGAGGGGAGCTAATCTTTCAATACCTATGAGAGACATTTCATATTCAAACCATAGCTTGGGACATAATAACTTTCTATATTATGATATCTTGTATTGAATCTGGAATATGCAATAAGAATCAAGCAAATCTGATTTTAGGAATAATAATATTACTTCATTAATTATAATGAAATTATAACAAATACCACATAGACAGAAATTTTTAGTAATAGGGGACAGTATGTATTTGGAGAGATACACATGAGTATGTATATTTGTATAGTAACGGAGGAATTCTGCATTATCTGCTCAATTTCTATAAATTTAAAACTGCTCTAAAAATAAAGTCTAGGGGCTGGAAATATGACTTAGCTTTAAGAGAATATACTGCTTTTGCAGAGGACCTGAGTTTGGTACCCAGAACCCACATAGGTTTCCTCACAGCCCCAACTCCAGGGAATCCAATGCCTCTGGTCTCCTTGGGCACTGAATTCATGTGCACACACAAGGGCACACAACTAAATACTAAAAACTAAACAAAATGTAGTGATTGAAAAGCAAAGTCTCACAACTTTTGAGGTGCAGAGATGAGGCCTGGTCCCCTAGGTGTCCAAACTCAGAAGTCAGGCTCCTTCTGTGACACAGGCTGCCTTGCCTTTTGCCATCGCCGGTGGCTAACGGAAAACACTGCAGCCTCGCCAAGGACTCCTTGGAAATGAACTGGAGAACCTGTCACATAAACCAGTCAGTAGCTTTTCTTGTGACTTGGGCCAATTCTGTGTGTCCTTCCTGTGCCTCTGCGTGGTTAACACAGCTCACGTGCAGAAGGGGGGGGGGAGGGCGAGGAGATGGGCTCACCTCCTACAGAGTTTATGGAGGCCCAGGAACCCACACCATATACAACTTAATCCTCATGTTTATGTCTGGGACTATATTAAATGCCATCTGCCTAACCATTTGCCATGTTATAAATTAAGGCAACATCAACAATGCTATAACACCAAGGAGCTCTGCTGTCTTCCAGTTCGATATTAAATGGGTTTTGTTGCCAAACTCATCTTACAAACACGAAAAGAACAGTTGTGAGCCTTCTGGAGGAGCAGATGGCCTCCGAGGCTTCCTGACTCAGGCTTTCGGAAAGTTCCAGGGCTCCTGTCTTGGCTATACAATCATCTCTGTAGGTTGCTCTTGGAAAAAGCAAAGGTCCTGTGGATGAGGTTGGTCCTGGCACCACCAGTTTTGATGTGTGAGGTTGTGTGTGCTACATAACACCTTGGAATCTCACAGGTAAAATAGGAATCATTGCTACATGATTCAAATGAGAAAAACACGAACTTCCTCCTTCCTGGATTCATGGAAAAAATGTATTTTCTGGCACCTGCTGTATACATTTGTGCACATTGCCACACGTGACTTGAAGTATTCATTAAGTAAAGCAAATCCTTACAACAGACTATATATATACTTTGATACTTTCCACTACAATAAATCTAGTCTATTGTCTTTTTTTATTTTACAAACAATCCAGTAAACTAATTTTAGTCCTATTAAAGACTTCCAGATTTGAAAAAAAAAACCTGAAGCGGTTCCTTTAAATGAAAAGAATATGATTGGCATATGAGCTATGCAGTAAATGCTAGCTGACATGATTGTTTTAGATGTTATCAACCATGGCAAAGTGACATGAAAAGTTAGAGGGTTTAACAACATCAATCTTTCTCCCCCTCTTCCCAGAATCCAATGGGGTTCTAGCTCTGAGAAGCATCCACTAACAAAGACAGCAGCATTTCTGCCTCTGCGGTGCCCAGGCCAAGGAACATACCTTACTTTCAGAGCATGCTCTTCTCCAACTCCTTTCAACCTCTGGCAAGGCCATTGTCTTTCTTCCTCATTTCTCTGCTAGTTCTGAATCTCCAGCCTGATGGTGCCCAGAGCAGGAACCTGCTCATTAACAAGAGGCCACGGATTTGAAAGAGAGAAAGGAAGTGGGTACATGGGGTGGGGAGTGGGGGAGGGGCACATGGAGGGAGGAAAGGGAAAGGAGAAATGATGTAATTGTATTTTAATGTTAAAAATAAAAGAAATAATAAATAACGAATGACACCAACAATCAAGTGTCACGTGGCTTCCTTCCTTTCCCAGGATCACTTCCTCTTCCCTGTCAGGGCTTCCCAGAATCATCGCCATAAACCATGCTTGCTCACATTCTAGTCTGCAGTTGGCTTATGGGAGAGCCCAGCCTGAGACTCCCATTTGCTCTATCTGTCCTTCTGGAACTTGTCAACTCATGTCACAACAGAGTGGTTTTACACCTTACAGATCTAGCAAAATTATTTCTGCTTGTTATAGCTTCTAAGCTCCTAAGTCCGCTGGAAACAGAGAAAGATGTTCACCTACCCTCACCTGCCTAGGAACCAGCCTTAAGGACATTATGGTTTTTGTCCCCTATTCTCTACCTCTTGCTGTGGGAAAGCTTCTCACCTCCACAAGCCTGTGTGTCCAAAGCTTCAAGTCACGAGGTCAACTATGCACCCATCTTGTTTGTTTGCTTGTTTATTTATTTGTTTATTTATTTATTTATTTATTTATTTATTTGTTGTCATCCAAACCAAATAAACAAAGTGTTGTGGTTCTAAACATGGAAGGCATTTATTTATCTGCCTTTCTTACAACATATCTAATATCCTGCAGGTCTAGCTGGCCACCCCCTGTATCACTCACAGGAGCACCCACAAAACTACATTTTCTTCAGACAGAACACATCTTTTATTGGGCCCATGTCTGTGATAATGACGCAGGTGAATTTTATCATTCCTTTCGCTCTACCAGTAATGAACAAATTCACTGCGTATTACTTTGGACTTGATCTCTGGCAAAACACTACTGGAACAAACAATTTGATTTGTCAACACCTTTCCAAGGGCTCCTCAATCAATGTCACAAATCCAAATTTAAACAGCAAAGTACATTTGACTGCAAGACCCTGGACTGATTATAGCTCCGAGTTCAGAGAATTGCTCCAGACAGGGCAGCAATCAGATTATTAACTCCACTCGAAAATACTCTCTGCTGTCTGGGATTAGCATGCATATTTTGATATAGATCGATAAGCAATCTCCTCTCTATAAGAAATGCCTGCAACATTCATTTGGCTGATCAAAGGTAGATATCAGCTGCCTGTGACAGCCGGCTATTGTTTCCCTGCTTTCTTTACAGAAGAGCTTCTATTAAAAAAAATTCTCCGGCTCTTTTTCAGCTAATAGTGAAAGCCGAGAGAGAGCGGCAGAATCCCATCTCCTCCCTGACACCAAAACACAATTAGTGCGAGGGGACTTCGGCCTTCCCTGCGCTGACTTAGCCCATTTCCCCAGCGCTGGCTGCCAAGAAAGAGCAAGTCTCTCCCCTTCCACTGCCCGTTTTCTTCCACTCTGACTTGTTTTACTCTAGAGTCAAGGGCTCCAGTCTGGGAATGTCAGGAAGGTACCACCTACCCATGGCCATCTGGTGTTTCCCTGCTGAGGTCAAAGTTCATAGGTTAAGATCTTAATCTTGTTCCAAACTAGTTAGCTCAGGTTCGGATCCTGGGTGGTGGCGTGGAACTGACTGATGGCTTTGAAGGCTATTTATTTAACCCCCTAACCTCTCTCTCTACCTGATTCTATTATACAATGTTCATTTTCTTTTTGAAAACCATTATTTCTTCGTAGTTTCTGTCTTTTAAAATCCATGTCCAGGTCTTTCCCCTCAGCTAAACTCTTCCCAAACAATTCAATATGAAAAGCAAATTCCTTTCCTCTGTCCAGAGGTCTCGATAAACGAAAACCGAGGTGCGTTTGCCACTTTACAGATTAATGGCTCAGGCTACACACTTGATTCAGCTTCTATTTAGAAAACAGAACTCTTCCTACAGCCATACTTGTGCACATTTACTGACAAAAATACACATCATTGGATGAGTGTATGAACACACACCCATGCACAGAAAACACCCCTACCCACAGCAACCCACCCATACAGGACGCAGTGCAGTTCTTGAACCACGGATATAGAAAAGCCTTTTAATTCTGATTATTTTTGTCTACTGTACTTGAATTTTGAAACACCTTCCCTTTGTATTGTGTTCTAATTCAAGAAAGCAATTATTTTTAAAAAGATGAGACTTGGGGCTGTCTCTCACACATGTCGGAATTCTCTAATCTGCCCTTGCACTTCCAGGCGTGAGCACAGCAGCATGGCTGTCTCAGATGTGAGGTCCACAGAAGCCACGATGACATGCTTTGATGAACACACATTCCCAGGTTCATGTCAAGAACATGCCTGCTTAGTCCTTGCTGGGTGGGTGGTGATGTGCTCTTCAGGGTCATCTGATTTGTTTCAAAACTTTAGTAATCTGAATTAACTGTGAGAGAATACAGACCCAGTGAGGGAAAACTCATATCAAGCTATCGTTTAAATAGACACGCTGGGCATGCAGAGGGGCTATCCCTGTACCTGCTGCTGAAGACTGTTATAAAAAGGTGAAAAAGCACACACTAATTTCTAATTTATAACACATCAAGCTTTGAGAAAAGTGTGTCCTTGAAATACTTAAACTACCTTCTGTCTGGATAAAGTTAAGCTCCGCTTCTTCCCTAAGTCACTCAAAGGGTGTGTGAGACCTGTGGTATAAAGCATCATCGCCTCAAATCTTCACCTCATGGTGAGCTGTGTGTGTGTTCCCATTTTACAGGTGAGGAAACTGGGTTTCAAGTGATTAATTTAATCTCCCAGTGATTTTCATTAAGATCTGAGTACAAGGATGCAGAGAAAAGAGACATACTCAAACTGCCGTGGCATGTCTTACTGTGAAAGGCCAGCACTACTAAGGCCAGGCGGGAACAGTGGACTGGGAAATGACACTTTTTTGTTGTTGTTGTTGTTGCTCTGGTTTTTCTTTTAAACAATGAAATTTATTCTAGCCAGTGATGTGGGTGAATTACGCTCACAGGTCTCAAATTCTAACATACTTATTGGAACTAAAGAACACTGTATTTATGGATGGGTCCTAATTATGTTGAGACAGAGCATGTAGTTCCTGTAATTAAATTTGATGGAAATATATGTAAACATGATCCACCCTCAGGCATGCTCCACCTCTGACTGGAATTGCTTTCTAGCTCAATACTAGGTAGGTCAATTTTTTTTTTTTTAATCTCTCTCTGTCTTTTCTAGTTAATGAAGATAATAATAGGGTCCACTCTACAGGACTGCTGGGAAGTTTAGATGGAAACATGGATATATTCACCTGGAGCCCAGGTACTCAATACACACTATGCATTATAATAATAGCAACAATCACAAGTCTCCTTGATTTCTTCATCCACATTTACAGCGGGAAATTAGAAAGCAGAAGAGCTTTTTGTGTTAGTGAGGTCTTCCAGTGTTTTTTCATGATGACCATTAGTTCCTTTCTCCTGTGATAGGAAGACTCAGGCCCTTAGCTGGAGGTCTCTATTTCCAGTGTTCTTAAATTTTGAAATCAACTTCACAAACATTATCATCATCACCATCATCGTCATCATCATCATCATCGTCATCATCATCATCTCCCGAAAAACTTCCTTACAAGAAACAAATGAAGAATAGTTTAAGAAGCCCACATTAAGCATCACCTACCATGTTCCAGGGACTAAGGCAGGCACTCTCTGAGGTCTCAGACACCTTGCTGTGGCATGGAAAATTAGTAGATTTGCTTGAATTAAAGGCACATGGGCTATGTCCTGTACTCCATGGAGGTCTTTACCCTGGTGAGAAGGAATGAGAGAAGAGCTTGGGGAGGAAGGAAAGGCAAGGCAGGGAGGGACTAAGACAAAGGAAGGAAGTGGAAAGGAGCGTGAGGGCACAGGGGAAAGGTGATGACACTGGTTGATTCTGACATCAGGGTGGAAATCTAGACGGAATGGTAAAGACTGCAAACTAATGAGTACACTCTAAGTGTAAGCAGGTTGACAAAAAGGAGTTACCAGTAGTTTGTAAATGGAAATAAATCAGAGGAGAAAGCCATTAGCTTGGCCTGTTATCTGAGACCCTTGACTTGTATAATTCAGGCTTGTTTCCATTATGCTCCACCCCTTCTGGAATTTTGGTGTTGAACTTCAGTGTTCCACGTTCCTGGTGCCACCAGGTCTAGCTTCCTCAAGCACCACAAGTTTACAAGCGAAGGTGTTTTCCATGAGGTCTCACCATACAGACTGTTGAAGCCTCGCTCAGCCTCATCAAGTACTAATACGCCTTGGTCTCCATGTTGCCAAATCACACGTCACTGTGCTGAATGTCTCACTGGCAGGTCCTCGGCATCTCCCCTAAGGGGCAAGGCCCAAAGTTGGAAAGGATGAGGGTGTGGCACGTTTCCTTGGCTCTGCCAATTAGGTTTCTGCCTTCTTGGTGTTGGGTGGTAACTGTCAGCCTGGGGCATTTTCCAAAGCACCTTCTCCCTGCAATCTGTTATATATAATGATCTTTGGCAAACTTTTTTCCCTGACTGAGGAAGAAAAATGGTTTTCATTTCTAGTCTAATAACCCTGGACTTTTGCAGCAGGAAAGTGAATCAAACTTTCTGATCCAACCAGTCAAGCCAACGCAGACATTATGACAGCGTTTCTAGGCAGCCAGGGCTAAATCTGATATCAAATGACTGAGTTTCTCTTCTGTGAGAGATGCTGCTGCTGAGGGGGATTCAGACAATTTCAGGGGACACTTGATGAAAACTCTGGTTTTCTTCTTTGCTGGCCACAGATAAATCAAATGCCTAGCTTGTGAGATGTACAGTGGGTACCCTTGAGGAGGATATTTTCTCTTTCTAAAGCAAAAAGTTATACGCAAGAAGCAATTAGAAATATCAGATGACAGCAAGAATCAATGTATCAAAGATATGCTTTCTCACTGAAGGCACCAACTGATTCCCAGTGGGGAGACAAGAGGTCAGAGGAGGGTTCCTTCATTACCTTTCTCACTGGGAGACAGATGTGATTGGGGCTAACCAACAGCCACCTATACACAAATTCCTACTTTGCCCTATGATTGGATGAAAAACCCAAAGAAACACAGTGATTTGCTGAAAGTGTCAGATTTCAAATTGTCTTGGAGTAGTTTATGATGGATCTGGACACAGTTTCAATCATGTTTCTTTTGTGATTTTTGCATTTGTAGGTTGTTTGTTTGCTTGTTTTTGGCTGTCCTGGACTCACTTTCTAGACCAGACTGGCCTTGAACTCACAGAGATCCAAGTTTCTCTGTCCCCTGAGTGCTGGGATTAAAGGCATGCACCACCACTCGGTGCATTTGTGGTTTTATAGCCATCAAAGCAGGAGAATTTCTCCGTCATTACTTCCTCAGAGCTTTTCCAGGTTGCTTCCTTCCTCTGTCTTGACTCTTGTAGAGACTCATTTTGCTGATATGATGCTTCATCTGAAGCCGTCTCATAGTTCTCTGATCGTAGGCACATTTGAAAACTCCTGCCTTCTCTGATTTTATTCTATAGTTCTATCTTCATATTGACCGCTCTCTTCTTCCATCTTCTGTTATTTGTATCAGCAAATGATCCATGTCCTCTGCTGTAATTTCCATTCCTAGAGGTGTTTTAGCATCTGTTTCCTGTCTTCTAAGCTTTGCCTCATGTTTTACCAGGTGAAATTCTGTTATAATAAGCATTTTAATTACTTCATGTAATACTCTAACATCTGTGTCACCCTGAGGTCAGTTTTGACTGGTTGATCATTCTCATTATGTTTGCTATTTTCCCTTGTTGTGTGCCCAACAAGTTTGTGTTGAATGCTTGCCTTGTGGATTATTTATCATCAGGGTTTAGGGGTCTTAATATTTTTGTATTTGTGTAAAAATTCCTCAACTTTGGGGTGAAGCTGGTCTTGTATTAAGAGTGTGAGTTTCCTCTAGGGCCAATTTAGTCTAAGATAAGACCTTTTGTGAACTCTGCCTAGTGTCCCCTAGTTTTTATAAGCTTTGCCTTCTGGGTTGGAGAAATAGATGTTGCCCCAGCACCATGAGTTGCCAGGATCTTTTCCTCCAATCATTCAAGTATTTCTTTTGTTAGCTCCAGAAATCTTTTTTCCCTTTCACAAGCAAATTGTGATCAATGCTGTGTTGAATTTTCATGGGACAGTCTATGTGGGTTCCTAGTCTTCTCTCTCTATGTAGTGATCTTCTTTCTGGCACTTTGACCTGTGAACAGTTGAGCACTGGTGCTTAGAGAAAGCCATTTGTGTTGCACTAGCAATAACCCAGAAGTCACACTTGAGGCCAGGTGCATAGAAATGACTGTGGGAACAGAGGAAAGATGGGCCTTCGCAGAGGAAGTGCATGTGATGGGAATTGATGAGGTGATGGCCAAATGGTAGTTTTGGAGGCTGAGGAGGGTTGGTGTGGATCAACTTCTGTCTTATCAAGAAAACAAAGAGCAGTCTAGATTTTGAACTAAGAAGAATTTAATTTAGATACTGGCTATAGCATATTTTTTTCAATAACCAGCACAGCAAGCTGGGTGTTACCATGTGCTGCCTCTGAGGTAGAACTTGAGATGAAATTCTCTGCATTTTTTACTAGAAGACAAACTTACTTTGTTGATCTATTATGTATGTTACAACACTAACAGTCGGGAAATGTGGCTGGGAAGTTACTCTCTGCAGAGATGTCACAGAAATGTAGGACAGGCGTCTAGCTTCCTCCTGCCTTTGACGCCATGGAGAAACTACTCTGGAAGATCCAGTCTGGGACCTGGCTGGCAAAGGTGCCTGTGTGATGGAGTTCATCAGTTTTCAGGTCCAGTGGGACAGAGAATATGGAAAGCCCAAGGCACATATTTGGCACAGAGTTTGAGGAAAGTCTGGGTGTGCCCATGACTTCTGATTGTGCTGGAGAAAGGGATGCAAGAAGCCATCTTTGGGATTCGCAAGTGGTATCATGCATTTTCATTTTACTGTAATGTCAAGATCATCCCTTGGCTTAAAGTAATATAATTAATATAATATAATATATAATATATAATATAATATAATATAATATAATATAATATAATATCTGGTCTCAAAAAATTTGCAATTCCTAATGGGTCAACACCCCATTATGAGACACCCTTTCACAACGGTTCCCACTGCTGTCATGAAATAATACATTAGATAAGACTGTGGTCTCGGAGGGTATACAGTACATTTGCCAGCTCATCCTTTCGCTCTCAATGTCTAACATGTAGTTAGTAGTCCATAAGCAATAGTTGAGTCAAATGCACAAGTAAGACTTGCATGAATCTTGCTAGGGACAGCAGACAAATATGGTCAGCAAGTCTGACGCAATTCAATAAGGCCCAGGGCTGTACTGGTTGGCAAGCTTTGGTGTGGTCAGGCAGATCCAGGGGTGAGGGAATGGGGTGAGTGAGGCTGAATCCAAGATGGCTGGTGGAAGTATGTGTGTCTATCCTTTTCCTTGGAAACTCCCATCAGAGACAGACTGTGAGGAGAGCACCAGGTCTTGGGTATACAAGGCTGTCTACCCTCCAAGACGGGGATTTTCCATCTTCCGTGGGGCTATACTGAGACAGGAAGTCTTAGGCATGGAGACAATTATGGATATATAATAATAAAGATCATTTAAGAACTGATAATAAATGTTTATTTTTAAAGCACTAAAATGCAAAAGCCCTATGCTCCACTGGAGGAAAAGGCTTAATTAAAAGCAGAACCTTCCTAAAGGGCAATCAGACCCAGTATCCACATAAACCCCTACACTGGGCATAGGAGTCACCAGCAACCCCAAAGCCAATAATAAATGCACCCTGTAAAAGCAGAAATAAAATAAGCTCTGTCTGAGGTATAAGCGAGGGGAGGGCCAGCCCCTGGGGCTGGGTAACTGTCCGGCCCTCATCTCATTTAGGTCAATTACCTCAGGAGGAATTAGAAACTGACCTGGAGGAGATCACTTGTGCTTTAATGTGAAATGCTAAAGCAGAAAGGGCCAGCTCAGGAGTGAGGGCGGAGGTGGAGTGAGATCTGAGGCCTGAACACGGGCAGCATTTGGGGAGCTCTGCTTTTGTCTTCCCAGGAAAGGCAGGGTGGATTTTCTGACTCATCTGTGAAGGGGGCAGTAATCTCTACATTGGCAGAGCTTCTTGGCCAGAACCAAAAGGTGGATTTAAGCCTTCTAAGACCTGAGTAGAGGTACAAGAAATCGGGCAGAAGGCTTCTCCAAGAGTCAAGGCCAGTGAACATAAGCAGAAATGGCCCTTACTCGATGTGCCATGCTGAAGCAGTGGGCACACCAGCCACACTATCAGACAGATGTTATTGAGAACTGTCTTGGCACCCTCTAGACCTGCTACAACAGACATATCTGCATGAGACCCTCAGGTGGCCCATGAGCACATACACTTCATACGAGCTCGCAGGAAGATCAACGTTCCCTTTAGAACCTGCAGAATGGACACCCACTCCCAGGATGCCTGGACTTCCAGGGAAAATGTTGAGGGCGGAAAATGAGATGCTCCAAGCACAAGTGTTTACAATGGTTGACAGGTTAGATCCTCAAGAAAGATGACAAAGCTGCCCCTACTGTCGGGGAAAGGAATTGCTTCAGATGGAGACTCAGAGCCGTCCCTTACCCTCAGGGAAGCAAGAGGACAAAGCAGAGGTATTTATCTAGAGGGACAGGCTTGTGGAGCCACAAGGGTGGGTTCTGAAGCAGACTCACCTAGGATTTACTGACAGGTTGCTGGCTGCTTTGCAGTCTTGGCAAATTGCATCCTGTCTCTGGGTCTGAGCTTCCAGCATGGGGCTACTGAAAGGCATCACAGGAGTTAAGACATAACACACCGAGAACGGTCCAGACCAAATGCTCTGGAAATAGCATCCTCCGTGACTCCCCCAGGGATTAGTGAGGCAATGTACCTTCAGGAACCTCACTGAGCTGTGGGTAGGATGAGCTCCGTAAAGAGCTGCTCTTGCTGTCTGGGAAGGGTGAGGACTGAATAGCTGGCCATTGCAACTGTGATTGTGGCTGCTGCTGTTATTGTCACTGTCCTCACTTGGCGTCCCTGTCCGTAGACCCTCTTCACCCACATCTTCGCTGAGCATTCTTAATGCTCCCTTACTGAAGCCAAGAAGATGCCATTCACAAGCAAAGCCACTGCCTACGTGTACATGCACACACACACACACACACACACACACACACACACACACACGTAAACACATATACACATGCACACACGTTAACTTTAGAGTCCTGGCAGGATATTAAAATGACCTTCATATAAAAAGATGAGATGCCAAGGCCAGGGAGCAAGAGACATCATACACCTGTGAAAGCCCCTCTATATGGCGCCTCTGCAGGGCTGCCGATTGCTCTAGGACCAGTCATCAAGTGAGCTAAGCTGCTAAGGGAAGACAAGCCCCATGCTGCTTCCCAAGAAGAATGCCACTGCCCCAACACCGGCCTGTTTGTGGGGATGACATCAGGCTAGAAACTGTTTCAGAAACAGTGAAGCCACCACAGCCATCTGAATCTCTTCCTTTCCAAAGTTCATGCCATAGGTGGACAGCTTCCTGTAACCACAACCAACATCAGAGAGAAGGAGGCTGGGGTGTTCTGTGTGCACAAACAAGAACAGACTGGGAGAGATGAAAGGGCACAGCAGGAGCTACCCTTCAAGGTGCAGCTTCAGCCAGGCCTTAGCCTATGAAGACCCACTGGGCTCTACAGAATGTCTCCATCACCATCACAATGCTGGAAACACAATAGGACCCTATGACACGTTTTAAGAAACAGTGGACAAATTTCCAAATAAGACCCTATTACCAAGCAGAAAATCTGGACACTATCCTTAGAAGAAAGCATGAAGAGGTACTCAGCTGGACTATCACATCTGCCCATGTCTAGCAACGGTCACTTGGGGCCGACACTTGTGACTTATCTCTCAGCTCACATCTGGACATAATAGACTTACCAATGATGTTTGAATTAATAGCACCAGCTACTCTTAACTAAATATGTTTTGTGTTCTTTAGACACCATTAGGCTTCCATGTACCATAGCTGTTGTCCGAATTTTAAGGTGACTAGTCAAAGACAACAGAGGACGTGAAGGGCAAGCCTGCTGGTCTCACTCAAGCCGACCAATTCAAAGTGCTTTTCTTACCTGTGCACGGGGCCATCTTGTGAGAGGCGTGGTCATTGCTGAGTTTCTAACCATCCTCCACTCAGCCTCCATGAAACACAAGTCAAATCCCCATACAATGCAGACTGCCATCAGATTTCCCACTGAGCAGATGGCCTCCCTCAGACAGGGTGTCCTGACGGATGGAAGGAGCAGCGCAATGGGGAACAGCCTTCCCACTTCTTCCCTCCCATCTATGCAGCTGTCTGTATATTGCATAGGCACTTGTTCACTTGTTGACATTTTGGAAGTGTTATGTCTGAGGGGAGGGTGAAGTGTGAGGATGGGCTGTTGACTGTGATAGGTTAGCAAGGAAGGCTGGAGGGACAAATTCTTCCTGTCTTCAAGGACCCTGCAGCCTGTAGGGAAAGAGACAAACCACCTTATCTGTGATAATACTTGGCAGAGAAGATTAAGCACTGAATAAATTTATCCCTTCGAGAGTGAAAAATCAAATTTTTTGAGGTAGAATCCCAAGTAGCCCAGGCTGGCCTTAAATTCTCCATGTAACTGAGGGTGACCTTGAACTTCTGATCTCCCCTACTCCCTCTATACTCCTTCGCCTCTACCCCCTACAGGTTGGGATAACAGACAAATTCTATGTAAGGTTTATACATGCTGGGGATTGAACCCAGGGCTTTATGCACAGTAGGCAAGCACTCTACCAACTGAACTACATTCCCATTTCACGGAGAGTGAGATTTTGAGTAACTTTCTCAAGAGATAAAAGGGGAATTCCTGAAGACTCTGAGCTGGAGCTTCTGATGCAAGTCAGATTTTGGCAGGTGGAAAGTGCAGGATGCAAAAAATAGCATCTCAGCTAGAGAGCCTGGTGCTGTCCAAAGCTGTGAACACCATGGATTACGGAGTACACACCACGCACAGGCAAGACCCAGGCTGGAGTTCTCCGGCTGTCTTTACTCTTCATGGCTGCCTATTTGCAGTCAGTTAGATCATAACTGAGCCTCAGTGGAAGAGGCATCTTCAAATTAGATGGAAGAAAACAGGACAAATGACAGGCATGCGTCATTAGTGACGCCATTTTTCTTCCTGAACCCATGGCAGACATTAATAGACAATGGGATTTCCTTAGACCCCTTTCAACCCAGGATTTCCCCACCTGTTGCTAGCACATTAGAATTCATAGATGCAAAGCATCCTGTTTTCGTGCCTGTGACAGTGTACAGAGCACCTGACTGGGAGTCTCTAGACATACGATGATTCAGTTCATTCCCAACTTTTCTCCTTCTTGGCTGTGTTACTTGGGATGTCTG
>CABHPP010129712.1:0-19083 GCA_902168425.1 Peromyscus attwateri | reverse complement strand
GCTGACTTCAGCCCAGCCTAAGAGCTGGACTGCACCCCCACATTCTCTCTCTGCGCCTCTCTCTCTGCATCTTGCTCTCTCAGTCTCTATCTCTCTCTGTGTCTCTCAGACTCTCTCTGTCTCTGTCTCTCCTCTCTGTCTCTTTGTCTCTGTCTCTGTCTCTCTGTCTATCTCTCTCTTTCTCCTCCTAATAAAGCTCTAAAAGGTACCACTGGGTTCTGTCGTGACTGTGACCTTTCCGCCGCTGACCAAACCAGCACTGCCGCAGTATCCAGCACCAGCCACCAGCGCCTATACCCTTTCAACAATGAACAAAGTGGTCATAGTGAGAGTGTCAATGTCTTATACAAGCTCAACAACATGAACTTACACTTATCAAGATTGATGTGGCTGCAGATGCTGCTAAGTCCTAGAACTGCCAATAGCAGAGACCAACACTGAGCACCATATATGGCACCATTCCTGGGGGTGACCAGCCAGCAACCTAGTGACAGGTTAGCTTCCTTGGAGGACTTCCTCTGTGGAAAGGACAACGCTTTGTCCGTACTGGAGTAGTATTGCTTCTGACGGTCAAGAGAGGTGAGACAATGGGCTTACAATCATGGAATCCACTGGTCTTACTATGTTCCCCATCATCCTGAAGTAGCTGGCCCGATAAAAAGATGGAGAGGCCTTTTCTAGACACAGTTAAAACACCAATTCAATGGTAGCAGCATAGATGGGGCTAGGGTCGGTTTCTCCACAAGGTGGTATATGCTTTGAGTCAGCATCCAATATATAGTACTGTTTTTCCAATAGCCAGACTCAATAGATCCAGGACCAATGGGTAGAAAAGGATGTAGTTCCACTCACTATCACCCCCAGTAACCCACTAGGAAAAATTCTGTGCTCTTTCTCATGACCTCAAGTTCTGCTGGCCTAGAAGTTTTGGTTCCAGACTGGGGAGTGCTATGACCAGGAGCCACAACAAACCTTCCACTGAACTGGAAATTCAGACTTGAGGCTTCTAATGCCCTTAAAACAATGAGCTATGAAGGGAATAACAGGGTTCAGAGGAGTGATTGATCCAGATTATCATTGGGAAACTGGATTGTTTCTCTACAGTGAAAGTAGGAAAGGTTATGTGTGAAAGAGATCCTCTAGGGCAACACTTGGCACTACCATTTCCTATTATTAAAGTCAATCAGAAACTGCCACAGCCTAATCCAGGCAGGATGGTCAAGGATACAGACCCTTCAGGAATGAAGGTATGGCCTACTGCTTCAGGGAGAGCCAAAACCTGCTGATGTTCTTGTGGAAAGTGGAGAAAACACAGAATGGGTAGTAGAGGAAAGTTGTTATTAATACCAACTAAAGACATATGACCAGTTGCAGAAATGAGGATTATAGTTGACAGGAATGTTTCTGTTATATTTTGTAAAAATTCATTTGTATAGATATTTGTGTTTTCTTTCATTTTTTTAACATGCAATGTAATACCAATTAAGAAAATATCAATGGCTATAGTATTAAATTTGAGAAACTAAAAGAATGTCCTTCAAGGGATATTGCCACCTATTCTCGATTTGAAATGTATTTGTGGTTGTATGAGGGATAGTAATATCATGTTTGATGTAATTATGACCTGGATAAATATAAAATGTGTTTGTGATTTTATGTGAGATAGTTATATTATGTTTATGTATTATTATGTTCTGGTTATTGTTTTCATTTGGAATTAAGTGTGGCATATGGAGACATGATTATGTGCCAAATTGACAAGGGGCAGATTTGACATGGATATTCCTGGTTGTCAAATTGACTACATCTGGAATTAACTAAAATCCAAAAATGGTTGTCACTACATTGAAGAATTTTTGCTTAATTTAAAGTAGGAAGATCCACTTCTAATCTGGATTTTGAGTTGAGAAGTCATACTTTTAATATGGGCTAAACTTTCTGCTGGAAACCTGTATAATGACATGGAACATTTAAGCTTTTGCTTTTTACTTGCTTATCCTCACCTTGCTAGCAGCTCCATTCCTTCACAGGCCTTAGTACCTACTTCTTTGGGATTGCAGCATATACTGAAGACCAGCTAACATGTCCAGCTTCATGAGATGAGCAACTTCTGGATTCTTGGACTTTCCATTCACAGCCAGTAATTATTGGATTAGCTGGATTGTAGCCAGTAGGTCATGCTAATAAATCCTCTGTGTGTGTGTGTCTGTGTGTGTCTGTGTATGTATATGTATATGTATATATATATATATATATATATATATATATTCATTCTATAACTTGTGTTACTTTAGAGAGCCCTAATACAAATATCTAATTGCTTTATAAAAATGTTTGTAATGTTTTACAATATAAGTATAATATTTCTCACTTACAAATATAAAGTTCTCTATGATAATACTAATTTTATGTAATTTGAAAGAATTCCAATTTTGTTCCTTGAAAATGTGTATACAAATATAAATGAAGAATATCTGTACCTATATCTATATATACACATACACACATATATGTCTCTCTCTATATATATGAAGATGAAGATTAAGTTTTACTGTGATTTTCTGTGTGTGTTTATAAATTCGTTAAGAATATTGCTTTGATCCAGGCGGTGATGGCACATGCCTTTCATCCCAGCACTTGGGAGGCAGAGCCAGGGGGATCTCTGTGACTTCAAGGCCAGCCTGGCCTACAGAGTGAGATCCAGGACAGGCACCAAAACTACACAGAGAAACCCTGTCTCAGGAAAAAAAAAAAGAATATTGCTTTGAAGATACATTTTTTAAACCTTTGTTACTTTGTAGATATGTCTATGCCTTTATCTGCTATAAATAATCCTCCAGCCGATACCAGTCATATGGAATAAAATATATAGACATGTCTATCTCTGTTGCTTTGAGCTGGGAATCATTTATTCCTTTCTAACAAAAATAAAACACTGCACTGAAATATCCATGTAAATTTCTGTGAACAAATGTGTATGTGAGTGTGTTCATGATATTACTAAGAAATATCATTATTAAATTTTGTGACTGTGGTGGTTTCACGTGTATCAGGATTTACACATTCTCTAAAGTAAAATATTTGCTTTGATATGGACATATGTGAGATGTAAATCCCCCATTATCTTTGCATAAATGCTAGGAAGAAAATAAATTATACCAGGAGAGATTTTTGGTGTCAATCTCTGTGATTATTAAAAATTTAAACAGGCTTCGGGATAATAGTTGGGGATTTGCAATGCAAACATCTTCTTAAATAAGCAATTTTCAGAATGTTTGAATATTTGTAGCATGAAAATAGAATTTGGGGTATATGTTGACTTTTTATTTCTATCCAATGCTTACCACTGAATGAATAATAAAATTATTCCTCTAAAGGTTAGCACTGCATCATATTTTTAAGTATCATGGATATTAGAGAAATATTAACAAACTAATCCAATAGTAAGGTAATAGATGTACAAAATTCTGGGAAAGAGACATAAATAGTGTCATTGTTTGTGACACTTATTGGTATCATGATATATAATCATTTAGATCCATTGATTGTGTTGGAAAGCACATTCAAAAAAATTACCCAAGCATCAGCTGAGAGGCACTTAGGTTATTTCCATTTCCTGGCTGTTGTATAAAAAGTGGTGATGAACATGCTGAGCAAGCATTTCTGATGGAGAATGGTGAGATTTGGGGCATTTCTCAAGGAGTTATAGAGATCAGCATTTGTACAGCAAAAGAAACAATCAATTGATAAATCACAATCAGTCAAGAAATCAGTCAAAAGAGGAGCACATGGCGACCTAAAGTCTTTCTGATCAAGTTTCCTGTAATTTAAAATTCAACCCTTGCTTCCTCTACCCCTTCTGTGGCTCATATTAAAGCATACTTTAATTGTTTGTGAAATGTACTACCCATTGTTTTCATAGTCTGTTTTCCATCAGCAATATTTTTCTCTTAACCGTGAGCATAATTTATCTGTTGAGAAATCTTTCTCCATTCAATTTCTGTGACTAGTTTTTGAGAAATCATTTACACTCATTTTATTCTCTTTCCTGATGCAAACCACTCTTGAGTAATGAATATATTGTGCTTATTTTTCACTCCCATTACCACCATAATATTCTTCTAGGGAATAATTGTGCTGTAATGTACTTCTATTGTATAAAACAACATCCTCAAACCAGCAGGTGTTTAATAAATACTTACCAAATCAATAAACCAAAGATAAGTTTTTAATATGCATTTGATACTTTCCTTCTAAATTGAAAAAGAACTCGCATTTTAGTCTTAATGACTATAACATTTATTTCTACTTTATTCTGCAGGTTTGTTTTTTTTTTATTTTGCTACATTTGCAAAGGCTGAAGCAGGAATTAAATAATCATTCTTTTTCACTTTTAAAGATATGTCTTTTTTTTTTAAATGGAGAAGGAAAAGCCAGACAAATGAGAATTTATAACTCAATTTAGTTAGTAACTGAAGTATTATAGAAATTACATAGAGCATCATATTGTTATGGAAAATATGTAACAATGCCAAGAAGAGCACATCTTTGAGCAGAATGCATTTTGCTCATTTGTGGTTGTGAAAACTTGTTTGCTTCCTCCATGCTTGAATTTCTCTCTAGAGATGTTAAAGTCCATCATATTATTCAGTCTGTGCTCATAGACCTCTAAGTTACTTCTTTCTGATCTCAGGCAGGCATTCTGTTCTTATTTTTCCTCTAGTCACCAATAAAACATCTGGCCAATGCTTCATTCACTGATTATTGTCTTGACGTATTTGTCCAACTTCATCAAGATCTTATTAAACCTTGTTAGGTTAAACTAAATACAGCCAATATTATCAATACTAAACTAATAAAATTAAATCTCTTTCTCCCTTATATGTTATCTTAGGTAGAATCTTTATTAATTATAGTCATCAACCAGGTTATCACACATAGCAAGTACCCAATGCCCCACACTAAGGTGAGAAGCATTATAGCCTAAGTTTCATAAATACATTTTTCACTTGATTATTTTCATGTTGTTATCTTTCAATTATAGTTACTGAGTCTTACTTGAAAGAAATTCATTTTTCCTACAGAGTAATTCCTTGTAGAAGTAAAAAGAGGCTATGTAATTTGTTATAAAACACAGCCCTAGTATACTGGTGGTTTCACTGAAAATTGTATTATTCTTGCATGCCAGTGGGACTTTTTACTTACTACTTCAGAAAATGTACCTCCATGCTTGAAGTAAGATTCTCTGAATGTTTCACTCTTGCAATTGTGATTCTTGTTTCCACTGGTAACTGATTGTCAAAGCAAGTTCCAAAACACCAAAGTTTATAGAGCAAGGAAGCTGATTCTCCAAAATATGCCCAAAGCAGGAAGATCCAATATCACAGAGAAAACTCCTGGAGGACTGAAATCTCTCTCTTTTTTCCTTTCTGTTAGAAACCTTTTATTTAGGTAGTATTTTCTGGGGTGAAAAAAACTCCAAGATACATCCTATCATTAATAGAATTGATTGAACATTTGCGATCCAACTCCTGTGAGTACTGATGAAACGTGTTATTTCAGTTACTGGTGTGTGAAGATGGAGAGTTTCCAAGTGAAAAATGTCTTCCAACTGGTACTATCAGTTTCTGTTTAATGTTCGTAAATGTTTTCACAGCTAAGACTTATTTTATATTTAATTTTTTTTCTTAATTTCGTGTTATTTTTTAATTTTTTAAAATTTATTTAATTAACTTTTTAAAAAATTTGTTTTCCATACCAACCATGGTTTCCCTCCCTCCTCTCCTCTAGTTCTCTCCCTCCCCTAGGCCCTTCTACCCCACCTCCCATCCACTCCTCCTCTGTCTCCGTTCAGAAAGGGGCAGGCCTCCCAAGGGTTGAACAAAGCAGGGCATAGCAAATTGAGCCAGGACAGAGCTCCTCCCCACCGCATAAAGGCTGGGTTTGGTGAAGTAATCCAGCCTGGGGAACAGATTCCCAAAAGCCAGCTAAGCACCAGGGACAGGTCCTGATCTCACCTCTAGGAGCCTTACAAACAGACCAAGCCAGAGACTGTCACACACAGGCAGAGGGCCTAAATTGGTCCCATGCAGGCACCTTAAGTGTTGATTCAGAGTTCACATGTTCCTGTGAGCTCAGGTCAGTTGTCTCTGTGGGTTTCACTGTCATGACCTTGATCTCCTTGGCTTGTACAATCCTTTCTTTTCTTTTGTGAAAAATTTTTAAAAAAAAAATATTTTTTACATTTTACATACTAACTCCAGTTTTCCCTTCCTTCCCTTCTCCCGCCTTCCCCAACATAACCCCCATCCCACAACCCATCTGTGGGGTGGCCAAAACAGCTTGACCACACAGCTGCTATGACAGGCTTAGAGGCCCAGACACAGCTTCTGTGACAGGCTTACTGGCAGGTAGCACCTGGATCCAGGAAAGGCTATAAAGCTGACCCCGCCCAGGGAGGGCCAGCATCTAAGGGGAAATACTTGACATTACAAACATTCCCAGCACATACCTATCTCCTAGACAAATGCCAGCCAATCAGGGTCCTGAACCCTGGAAATCCCCTTACCCCAACCTTTGCTAGGATAAAAATTCTACCCTGCCCAGGCTCCAGGCTCTCTGCTCTCACCACTGCATCATTCAGACAAATAGAGAAACCAAGCTCTGAGCTTTAAATAAAGGATCCTTGCTTTTATATAAGTGATTTGGTCTCTGTGGGGGTCTTTGGGGGAGGTGTCCCCATGATCTGGGCATAACACCATCCACTGCTCAGATGGGGTAAGGTCACCCTTGGGTAGTCAACAAAGTCTGGCATACCAAGGTGAGGCAGGGTCTAGCCGTCACCCCCACCCCCCATTAAGCTGAGCAAGGTATCCCACCATAAGAAATGGGCTCCAAAAAGCCAGTTGAAGCACCTAGGATAAGTCCTGATCCCACTGCCAGGGACCCCACAAACAGATCAAGGCACACAACTGTCACCCACATTCAGAAGGCTTATTTTGGCCCATGCAGCTTCCCCAACTGTCAATCCAAAGTCCATCAGCTCCCACTAGCTCAGGTCAGCTGTCTCTGTGGTTTTCTCCATCATGATCTTGACCCGCCCCCCCCCCCCCCTTTGCTAATATGATCCCTCCTCCTTCTCTTCAACTGATCTCCAGGAGCTCAGCCCAGTCCTTAGCTGTGGATCACTGCTTCTTCTTCCATTAGTTACTGGATGTAGGTTCTATGATGGCCATTAGAATAGTCACTAATCTGATTACAGGGGAAGGCCAGTTCAGGTACCTTCTCCAGTGTTGCAAGGAGGCATATACCCAAAAGATGCTCCATCATAACACAAGGACACATGCTCAACTATGTTCATTTCAGCATTGTTCATAGTAGCCAGATCCTGGAAACAACCTAGATGCCCCTCAACCGAAGAATGGATAAAGCAAATGTGGTACACTTATACAATGGAGTATTTCAGTAAAACAATGACATCATGAAATTTGCAGGCGAATGGATGGAACTAGAAAAAGTCATCCTGAGCTAGGTAACCCAGACCCAGGAAGACAAACATGGTATGCACTTACTCATAAGTGGATATTAGACACAAAACAAAGGATAACCAAGATACAATCCACAAACCCAGAGAAGCTAGGTAAAAGGGAGGACCATAAAAGGGACAGGCATGGAGGGCCTAGGAAGGGCAAACAGTTAAGATCTCCTGGGTAAACTAGGAGGGGAAGGGAGAAGGGAGGGGGGGGAACATGAGGGAATGAGAGGGCCAAGTTGGAAGAGGGCCATAGAGGGAGAGCAATGAAAGAGATATCTTGATAGAGGGAGCCATTATGGGCAAGGGAGAAACCTGATGCTAGAGAAATTCCCAGGAATCCACAAGGAGGACCCCAGCTAAGACTCTCTTTCTTCAGGAGTCCCACAACTCTGCCCAGTGTTTGGCTGTGGATCTCTGCATCTGCTTCCATCAGTTACTGGATGAAGGCTCTGTGATGACAGTTAGGGTAGTCACCATTTTAAAAAGCACTGGAGTAGCATTCTCCATTCATCTTTGGTTATTGAAGGGCCAGCAAGATGGCTGTTAATAAAAGTGCTTTCTACCTATCCTGATGGTCTCAGTACCACCCCTGAGCCCACACAGCACATGAACGAAACTGACTCTCACAAATTGTACTCTTAAAATCACACACATGCTGTGTAACAGAAACATGTTTGCACATGTACACTCACACAATAAATTAAATAAATAAATAATGCTTGTGAAGTTTATTGAAGAAATTTTATCAATGCATATATTTTTTTTCAAATGTGATTTAACTAAAAATATAAAATAAATTATATTGGAGTTAGAGATGGCTAAGCATTTAAGAGGACTTACAGTTCCTGCAAAAAACATAAATGATGTTCCTAGTACCTACATAGTGACTCACAACCAATTGTAACTTCAGGTTTAATGAACCTAATGAACCCAATGTCCTCTTATGGATACTGCAGACACTTGCTTGGACATTGTACATATGAACTCAAGCAGATACATACACACACACATAAATTAAAAGAAAATAAAGAAATCTTTAAAATAAGTAGTATTTAAGTGGATAAATTTCAAAAGTTCACAAAAAGAAACAAGTTTTCTTATAAAGGGGACTCACATAACCCAAAATTAGACGCTAGTATTGGTCTTTATTTTGTTTCAGTCTGATGTTGAATCATTTTTAGTGTGTACTTACTAATTATTAAAATGATTTTATAATTTTAGTCTTATTGAGAGATGACGTATAGGCACCATATTAGTAACACTGTGACAATGTACTCAAGATAGTAAAGGGATTCTAACCTTGCCACAGGCTCCATAGGCTCACTAGCCTTCCTTTGATATCTGGAGGGAAGACCCCACGACAACTTGCTTCTTATTTTCTGCATGTTTGCAAAATTACATACATCATATGGATGATGCCAAGGTCAGTTACCAGCTCAAGTGATATCCAGAAATGTTGAAACACAGTTGTAGCACCTTCATAGTACCTAGATATTTGAGATTAGGAAGACACTAGGAATCTCCAGGTTATCACAGATCTACTCGCTATTGCAGTCTTTCAAATGAATTATTCTTTTTCTTGTCCTCAGGCTGCAGGAGCCAAAGTCTTTCTCATTTTTGAAGTATCCTCAAGGCATCTTGCCTATTTCCCCAATGGAAACTGATTGGCACTTTCAAATTTTTATCAATTTTAATTATGTATTTCTATGTGTGGTTATGTGCATGGGAGTACAGGTGTGTGCACATGGAAACTTGAGGTGCTGGAGTCCTGGAGTTGATTTAATAGGAAATTGTGAGTTGCCTGACATTGGTCCTGCGGACCAACTTGGGTTCTCAGAAAGAACAATCTGTTCTCCTAATCTCTGATCCATCATGCCAGCAATGTATGTGTATATGTATGTATGTATGCACGCATGTACATATGTGCATATATATATATATATATATATATAAAATTAAAAATTGAGTGTACCATTTTACTTTTTGAGACAATATCTTGGGGTTTCACTATATAATGTTGCCTGGCCTGAAACTCACTATAAATACCATATCTTTACACTCCTATCATCATTCTTCTCTTCCGAGCCTTAACCAGATCACCCATTTAGCTCTTTATATCATTCTAAGCATTTCCTAGAATCTATCTTCAAGATTTTCCAAAGTCCTCTCCCTAACCTGTTCCATGAAGTCCAAGGCCAAGTATGGTTACAGCAGTGATTCGCTTATCCATACCAATTTTGATTACTCAACCTTTCATCACTAGAACAAAGCATTACTTGAGAAAAACAACTTAAGGAAAGAAATATTTATTTTGGTTCATTTTTTTTTTCTTCAGAGATTCCAGTCCATAGTTGCTTGGATTCTTTTTTCTGACTTCTGTGCTGAGGAAAATCCTTCAGTAAGGGATGGCAGAGGGTTGCTGATATTTCATAGGAGATAGCGACCAGAAAGAATAATGAGATCAGATAAACACATCCTAAGTTACTCCATATTGTATAAAACAATATGTTTTCAGACTGAGCTGTCCTGAGAGACAACTTCTTTTACATTTACTTATTTTATTTTTATGATTATGGCTGTTTCATCTACATGTATGTCTGCTTACCACAGGTATACTCTTTTTTCAGTCTGTGAGATTTTATTGTAGTACACTGATATTATCAGTCTCAGTTTTGTTTTGAGAATTCATAGTTATTTTAATACACAGGCTAGATAGTTAACATAAGTGGATTTAATCATGTAACTTATGAGCAAATAAATGATGACATTACCACAGAAATTTGTTTAATCATTAGTCATAACATTTTTAAAAAGTCATGAGCAGAGTCGGGCGTTGGTGGCGCACGCCTTTAATCCCAGCACTCGGGAGGCAGAGGCAGGCGGATCTCTGTGAGTTCGAGGCCAGCCTGGTCTACCAAGTGAGCTCCAGGAAAGGCGCAAAGCTACACAGAGAAACCCTGTCTCAAAAAACCAAAAAAAAAAAAAAAAAAAGTCATGAGCAGGATGAAGCATTTACTGAAATATTTTGCTCATAAAATGCAACTTTAAGCAAGGCAACAGTTCTGAATGCTTAAGGGAAGTTCCTTGCCTGGTACCCTGAATAATGGGCGTTAACAGCTTAGAAGCAAGATTGTAAAACATCAGTAGCGAACTTCTGCCCTCCGGGGTCCTCCAATTGTGCTGTAAGCCTGTATTTAAGACCTCCTCCCCCCTTAAATAATTGACATTCAGCATTTAAAATTAATATATATATATATATATATATTATATATAATTGAATGAATACTGTGAATGTAATCTATGAATACCACAAATGTGATTAATATCATGAGTGTAATTAATGAATATCATGAGTGTAATTTTAAAAATAAATAAAGTCAAAAAAATAAATAAATAAAAAATGCAACTTTATAGAATAAATACGGTTTCAGATGAGGAAAGAGAATAGTAGAAACAAAGAATGATGTTCGCTTTAACTCAACTCTGCATAAATTAAACAACATCCAAATATTGTGCTTCTAACTATGAACCATCCCTCTACCCCTCAGAGCCTCTATATAGCAAGTAGCTTTTACCCCGTTTTGAGGATGGAGGATTGTTTTGTGCCTGGGTGAACACATAAATGGCGTTAATGGTCTGGCACAACTCAAATGGCGTAGATTGAGGAATGACTTATTCGTGGAAATGAAAGTAGAGCCAACATTATTAGCAAAATTACTTAAAAAAAATAGTGGGATGAGAGGGCAGAAATTAGAGGGTGAAGAATGGAGGATAATTTGATCAGAATATGTTGTATGCATGCATGACTGTTAATTGAAAATAGAAGTCATCAGTTTGTGGGCTAATTTAAAAGTATGGTAAAATGTTTTTTTACTTTTTTTCCCCCCAACATCAATGTCAAGTATATCCAAACTACCTGTAATTCTGGCTGGAGGAGGATTTGAATCCATTGGATTTAAAGGGCACTTGCACTCCTGCACAGGAACACACGTGCACACACACACATACACACGCACACATTAAACATACATATTAAAACACAAACAAAGGAAAGTCTATATTCTGTGATGTGAAACAGTTCACCATAATTCTGCCTATGATATTAAATTGCAATTTAATTTATCCGCATTCTATATTTAATACAAATTAATATATTTGAGCTAAAATGGAAATACATTACTGTAATAGCATTATAATTTGACATGTTTAAATTGACTAACATATTTTAAAATATTTCATGTATTTATATATGAAATACTACAGGAAATAATGACAATATTTGTAATAAGAGAAAATCAGTGTGGTATTTATCAGTATTAAAAGAAAAACTCTTCACTTATTTAACTGGACTAAACTCCTGCTAACAATGTCTTATGATCTAAAGCAAAATAATTTTCTCTGAAAAAATTCTCTTTATTACACTATTGTTATGAATTGTAGCTATCCTCAGACTATCAATCACCCTGTTGTATAATATCTCTTGCCTACTGTTACATTAGCCTATAAAAGTTTGGAGGTCATAGACCAGGATGTGCATCATTTATATCCACCATCTCATGCAGTGAAGTGTATGTATATGAATAATAATACTTAGTATGAGCCGATGCCAAATTAAATGAAAACAAAGTCAAACTCTAGGGTATATTTTATCATGACAAGAGGAATATGAGAAATAAATGATGTCTTGAGTTGTGAAGATTATCCAATTTAAATATTCAGATTATTTGATTATCCTCATGGATCTTCAGTGTCACCTCTCATTAATATAAAAACAAAATATTATATATTCCTTTAAACATGTCTATATATTTCCCAAAATAATTAAGGATAGCATATTACTGAAATATTAAAAGGTAATAAATAGTTTTAGGACTGAATGTCTGACTTTGTGAAAGTTTTATTTATACAATAAACGTTCATTGGCAGGATGATTTCCTTATGCACATCTACCCTGATCTCACTTCTCTATGCTACACTCATCACAAATACATCCTCATAAATTATTATTAATTACATTCTATAGTCATTAAATGTTACATTCTTTTTAATATTTATTTTGGTTTTAGCAATCCATCTCATATAAAATATTACAGAGTAATCATGTCTTCTATTTGTTGAAAGAAGAGATAAAATAGGTTATTTCTTTCTAACAGTTTAACATCTCATTTTAAATAATTTGCAATACAAAAAAATATTACAAAAGTCCATTTTGATTTAAAACATTACAAAATTGTTTAAATACAATGGTAGAGCTACAAAATTATTACTTAACATATTTCTTTTTTGAAATTATTATTACATCATTTCTCCCTTCCTTCCCTTCTTCCAAACCCTCTCATACAACCTCCTTTTTCATTGTGATATATATGTGATATATATTTCATATTTCATATATATGTGATATATATATTTCATTGTGATATATATGTCACACACACATACACACATATATGCATACATATAAATTCCTAAATGAATAAATACAACCTTCTCACTCTTTATGTTAATTGTATGTTTTTAAGGCTTACCATTTGGTATTGGATAATCAATTGCTGCTCTCTTGCCCGAGGAAGACTATGTATCCCTCTCTAAACATTACTTTATTGCCTCTGGTCCTTTGTGTATGGCTGAGGCCTATGTATTTATTTGCTTACCTGTTTTTTATTACTGTGCATGTATGTGAGCATGTTTTAGTGTGTGCTCATGCAGATGCATGAATGTGCATGCAGTGCACTATGTATATGGGGAAGTAGAGCCCAACTTTCTGGAGTCAGTTAACTGCTTCTAACAGTTGATGCTGGCGGTTGAACTCAGGTCTCCATACTTGGTAACAAGCATTTTTACCCACTTAGCCATTTATTAGTCCCATTGCTCAAGTCTTCGTGGCATTTTTGGACTGTCACAGCTTCTCAGTTTTGTGCAAATATTATAGTGGTTGCTGCTAATAACAGTAGAGTCACAAGTACAAAGTTAAGATCTATGTGGACTTTTTTTTCCTTTTATTTGGCTTGGGTCTGTCTTTCAGACCTGAAAAGCTTGTCAACATTTTCTACTGTTTTCCTGTACAGTAACAGTTCCTTTTTCAAAATGCTTGAAGTGAATATACTCTGCACAGGCTGCAAAGTCTTCTCAAATATCGCCTTTGGAACAGTCTGGTGGAGTCAATGGGAATGGACCCCACAGGCTCATATATTTGAATTCTTTGTCTCTAGTTGGTTGGAGAGATTAGGAGGTATGGTCTGTTGGAGGAGGTGCATCACTTGGGGCAGGCTTTGACGTTTTAAAAGCCCACCATCAATACCAATTAACTCTCTTCTGCATTCTGCTTATGAATCCAAATATAAGATCTGAGACACTGATTACCAATCCAGGACCATTCATACCTGCCTGCTGCCATCTTCCCCACCAGATGGTCATAGACTTTAACCCTCTGAAACTGTAAACACCAAATAAAAACCCTCTTCTGTAAGCTGCCTTCCTTAGTGTCTTTTCACAGCAATAGAAAGTAACTAAGACAAAAACTCAGTATTATATCTCAGTAAGCTTGTGTCTTCAGAATTCTTATAAACTGATATATTAGGTAAGCAAATGATTGCTAATCTGGTTATATTTAAACACAAACCAGAAAAACAAGGAGCAGAACATGATTTCTTGAAATGTGGGAAGTATCAGTCATAAGCTGCAAATATATACAAGATATCTTTTTTTATTTAAGAAAAAATTTTTTATTCATTTTACATACCAATCACAGATACCCTTCTCATCCCTCCTCCTGCTCTCCCACAGCCTCCTGCCACCCTGCCCACCTCCTCCCAAAAAGTAAGGCCTCCCAGGTGGAGTCAACAAAGCCTTGTATGTACAACTGAGGCAGGACCAAGTCCCTCCCCACTGCATAAAGGCTGAGCAAGGCATCTGATCATAGGTAATGAGCTCCAGAAAGCCAGTTCATGCACCAGAGATAGATCCTGATCACACTGCCAGGGGCCCCTCAAACAGACCAAGCTACTCAACTGTCTCCCAAATGCAGATGGTCTAATTTGGTCCTATGCAGGTTCCACAGCTGTTGGTCTAAAGTTCATGAATTCCTATGAGCTTGGGTCAGTTATCTCTGTAGATTTCCCCATCATGATCTTGACCCCTCTTGCTCATATAATTCCTCTTCCCTCTCTTTGACTGGGCTTCCAGGGGTCTGCCTGGTGCTTGGCTGTGGATCTCTGCATCTGCTTCCATCAGTTATGGGATGAAGGCTCTATGATGACAGTTACGGTACTCACCAATCTGATTAGCAGGGTAAGTCGGTTCAGGCACCCTCTGCACTATTGGTAGTAGTCTAACCTGGGGTCATCCTTGTGGATTACTGGGAACGTCCCTAGCATTAGGTTTCTACCTAACCACAAAATATCTCCCTCTGTCAAGGTATCTCTTTCATTGCTCCCCGACTCCATCCCTTCCCCAGATCGACCATCCAGTTCCCTCATGTTCTCATGCCCCATTCCCTTCTCTCTATTGTTCCCCACCTTGCCCCAAGTTTACTCATGGTGATCTCATGTATTTCCCATCCCAAAGTGATCCATGCATCCCTTTTAGGGACTATACAGGGTATCTTAAATATGATATTCTGAAACATTTTCATTAGTAATTGGAAATAATACAATAACATTCAAAATAATCACTTCTCTTAAATAAAGCCTGGCTGAAACTACTCAGTTTAAAATGTTAAGAAGAAGATAATAAAGTATTATTAACTTTATCCTTATGTCCTCAGATAACTATAGCTTTCACCATCAAGGAAGCTTCACAGCCAATGGAGGCAATCAAAGAAAACCAGAACTATATCCTTCTGAGGTCTTTGATGTAGTTGAAAACTAGATAGTTATAATTTCCTCAGTTATGATAAGAAATAAGTTAGATATGAAACCTTAGACTCTCAAATATAAGACAGATAGGATATCTTCTTTAATTTTGCCAAATACAAATAGACTACATATTATAAATAGACTAAATATTGTAACTGTAATTCTTGCTTGATAATTGTTTTGTTATATGTAATTTTACTATGTAAAAGTTAAAACCTTCCTTTTTGAAAAAAAAATAAAAGGGGAAGTGCTGTGGGATGGTCTCTGCTGTGAAAGTGTTGCTCTGATTGGTTAATAAATAAAGTGCTGATTGGCCAGTAGCCAGGCAGGACGTATAGGCAGGACAAAGAGAGAGAAGAGGTTTGGGAAATGGAAGGCTGAGGCAGGGAGATGCTGCCAGCCGCCGCCATGAGTACCAACATGTAAGATGCTGGTGAGCCATGAGCCATGTGGCAAGGTATAGATTTATAGAAATGGGTTAATTTAAGATGTAAGAACTAGATAGCAAGAAGCCTAAGCCATTAGGCCATACAGTGTGTAAGCAATATAAGTCTCTGTGTGTTTGATTGGGTCTAAGCAGCTGTGGGACTGGTTGCTATGGGATGTTCTGTATGTCAAATGTGTTGCTCTGATTGGTTAATAAATAAAACACTGATTGGCCAGTGGCCAGGCATGAAGTATAGGAGGGACAAGCAGAGAAGAATTTTCTGGGAAGTGGAAGGCTGAGGCAGAGAGACATTGCCAGCTGTCGCCATGACAAGCTGGTACCGGTAAGGTACGAGCCATGTGACAAAGTATAGATTAATAGAAATGGGTTAATTTAAGATGGAAAAACTAGATAACAAAAAGCCTATCACGGCCATACAGTTTGTAAGCAATATAAGTCTCTCTGTGTTTACTCAGTTGGGTCTGAGCAGCTGCAGGACTGGCGGGTGAGAAAGATTTGTCCTGACCGTGGGCCAGGCAGAACCAGGAAAACTCCAGCTACAACTAGTGGGTGAGAGAGATTTGATCTGACTGTGGGCCAGGCAGGACCAGGAAAACTCCAGCTACACAGAAGTAGCCACAAAGCAGAGATGAGAGTGTCATGGTGATCTCATCCCCATTTGATACAGCTACATTAAAATTCCTGCATCTATGGCTCAGCAAATATTTCCAAAGGAGAGGGTTGATAAGTTAGTTGTAAGAAACAGAACAGCAGGAAGTCTACTGTGAGACAGACTTTCTTACAGATGCCCCCATAAACAAGGCCAGAAAAATTGCAATACCAAAGGACATGTTAACATGGAAGGAAAAAGTTTTGGGACTCCACCTTTAGATAAAGAGTTACAGGCAATGATGGACAGCTGGGAGAAGAATTAGCCTCTCCCAGAGATGAGCTCTTTATTGCTTGTGCAGTACAGAGTTGTGAGCCTTGAAACCAGACATACACAAGCTACAAACTGGACTCAGAAAGCATTTTTTGTGTGTATATGCAAAAACAGGCATATATATGTAATCAATATATATTATTAAAGAAAAAGGGAGCTGGGTGGCGGTGGCGTACACCTTTAATCCCAGCACACTCGGGAGGCAGAACCAGGCCGATCTCTGTGAGTTCAAGGCCAGTCTGGTCTACAGAGCGAGATCCAGGACAGGCATCAAAACTGCACCGAGAAACCCTGTCTTGAGAAACAAAACAAACAAACAAACCGAAAAGAAAAGAAAAAGAGGCTATCAACTTCAGAGTGGAGGGGCGTGAAAAGGACTCAAAGGAGGCCTACAGGGAGGGATAGAGGGAGGAAAGGGAGACAAGAAAGAGATGTAATTCTATTACTAGTGAAATCATTTTTTTTTAAGAAAAAGAAATAATTAAAATTATAAAAGAATTAAAAATGACAGGAAATGTTGATTTGTATAAAGTGAAAATGCAAAGCAATGCTCTAAATTATTGAAAATAAAAGTGAATTTAGAAATGTATATGTATAAGTTCAAATAAGATTGTCTATAAAAATAGTATCTCTGGTAATAATGCTGTAAGTATCCAGTATCTAATCTAAAAATGTCATCAGTGGAGTTCCTCCCTCTCAGATACTTCTACTTTGGTATCAAGTTGAGAAAAAAAAATACCAAACATCACAGTTATGTTTAATAACAAAGATAAATGCACAAGAAATGTATTTCTCTCGCATTCTTAAAGTGGTCTGAGCAAGATATTTTACAAGAATTTGAGGATGCAGGCTAGTATTTTTATTTTATAGCAATGTGATAAGTAGTATATAGACTTAACCAAGTCATATGAGGTGGTAGGCTAAAGTTATAACAGTTTCAAAGTATTTAGCCCCATGTATAGCATCTAAAGAGAATGCAAGCTCAGCACATGAGCTGTATAGATTAGAGTAGTTACCTGCTTTCTTCAAATTCACATTCTTCAAAGGATAAAACCATTTTACAGATGAGAGTCACTCACTAAAAAATAACAACTTGAGTAATTTTTTTTTTTATTTTGCTCATTGGCAAAGCTTAAGTCAGAGACCTAACAATAATTTTTCCTGAGCAAATGCTCATCAGTGCTAAACAGATGTTACATCACATGGATTTTATGCAAATATTTAAGAAAATATTTTTAAGATAATTACATCAAAAGTGAAAATTATAAGCATTATTTTCAACTATAAATCATATTTAATATTTGACTCCTATGATTCCTTAGTCTTCTTGGCAATTGTATAAATTATCCATTGGAATGATATGAGCACATACATGTCTATCAATTATGTAATTAAGTCTATATCTTTTGCACTTTTTACCCAGTTGCTAGTACATGGTACTATCTTATATGCTGAATTGTAGCAGATTCTGGTGCTTCACTATAACAAATTATTGGCACAAAAAGAAAGGCAAAATACAGAAAATCCATACAATAGCTCATATCTGAATCAAGCATACTATATACAAAGGTTGTAAATATAGTTTATCAAGTTAACTCAAATAAGCAGAATATATTAAATTATTTACTTTTCACCACTGCTAGACTTACTCAGTAATTGAATGCAGATATAATTTATATTATTTCCGAGATTCTCAATGAAGAATATTTGCATGAAATTTACATTTTAAGGCAGCTTCATTGACAAAATTGATTGTGAAAGACTGTTAAATGCAATACCTTCAACATCACATTTTAGACACTTTATATGGTTTGCTTCAACCTAGGTATAATATATTCTATTCTCTTTCACATATAATATCTAAATAGAAGATTATAATACTGTTGTGCTACTTTATTTACATATCCTTTTCATGAGCTATGGAGATATTTGTAACAATAAATTTTACAGGCACATTCAGCAATTTCTCTGTGACTAATAACAAGTCAGTTTATCATTGTGAAACTCAATGTATGCATCTAAAAACAAAGTAGAAGGCAAAAGTATGATACATGAAAGGGATACAAAACTCTGTTATTGTTTAAAAGAAAGTGTATCAAAATGCCTATACCTAAAGTTTCTCAAAGACTATTGCCATGCTGAAAGAGTGAAAGATATTTCCTTCTTTGTGATCATAAAGTGTTTTATTCCACATGCAGTGCACCTGCATTTTTATAGTAAAGGTTCATTCCTGGATAGTTTTTTTTTTAAGTAAATATTTGTTAAATTCAATCATTACCACAAGTCAAATAGTGAGTGAAATAAATATAAGCATTTTTTTTTT
>CABHPP010129711.1:0-29518 GCA_902168425.1 Peromyscus attwateri | reverse complement strand
CACCTTTCTACTTACAATGATGTGACAGTTCCCTTTCAGGTCCTGACCTAGAAAAGAGGCACAATAAAAGGATCTGAGCAACTTTGTGCCATACGTAACATGCAGGTAATCCTTGGGAACAGTGGAGCCTTTGGCAATCCCACACACATAGCGCTGAGCAGGGAAAACCAATGAAGTTCAAGCATGGTTCACTTAATCCTCCAACAAGCCTCTGAGTCAAATCCTACTATTATTCCCACTTTACATTCAGGGATGTGGAACCGAGTTAGAGTTTAGAAGCGCCCATATGGACTCTTTCCCTGCACACACCCTACTAGAAAATGGTCCCTAGTTTGTAAAACATGTGGGCGGACTACACTGCACATATCGATTGTTGAGCTGTGACAAATCCGTCTTTGGCTGAGGAGGTGACTCTATAGGAAGGGACCCGAGTGTAAATCCCCAGATCCCATGTAAAAGTCAAGGAGTGTGGCTGCTCTCCGGTAATCCCAGTGCTAGGGAGACTGAGACAGGGAACCTTGGAGCAAGCTAGTCACACAGACTAGCCAAACCAGTGAGCTCCAGGTTAGTAGGAACCCTGCCTCGATCTACAAGGTGGAAAGTGTTCAAGGAAGACACTCATCATCAACCTCAGGCCTCTACATGCACCAGTGTACACATATGGACCCATACACATGCACACATGTGTAAATAGGGCAAGAGAGATGGCTCAGTCACCAAGAGCATTAGCTCTTCTTCCAAAGGCCCCAGCTTTGATTCCCAGCACCCAGATGGCCTGACAACCACCTGAAACTCCAGTTCCTGGAGATCCAATGCCCTTTCTTGACTTCCAAGGACACTGCGTGCATGTGATGTCCTTGAAAGCAAATACTCTATATGCATAAAATAAATCAATCTCAAAAAGGTTTTAATTTTAAAAATGTGTACATGTGTCTCATGCCACACATGTACATATGAAAAAAATCCATATCTGACTAAAACTAAAAACCCCAAACTAGAATCCTCAAGGTCAAGATATCATTTGGGGTCCTCACGGCTGTGGTGGAGTCAAGGTGTCCAGATCCCCACAGTTTGCCCTCTCAGTCTGCTTACACAGAGGTAGGGACAGCCATGCCTGTCTTGGCCAATGGGCAGGTAAAGGATGGAGATCTCCTCTCTTCTCATGGCCCCCTGACGCTAGCTGAGAACTCCCTGTTAATTATCTTAACAGACTAAATCCTGAAGTGTTAGGCTGGTAGGAACTGAGGGGCAGTCAGTGGCCAGAGGAGCCGGGAAGGGTCCAATGTCACTGTTCAAGTGAGTACAGAGGCCATTCCTACCCAGTGGGAGGCTGAAGGTCATGCCAACAGTCTCCCCCAGTGCAAGTTCCTACCTGTTGAGCAGATGGGTGGTGTGGTATGCCACCTGCCTCTCATTCCCCCATCAGCAGTTGCCATTTTTTTCCCAAAGTGGTGAGTGTAAAATACTGGCATGTACCAAGGAGTTCTTCATAGATACCCATTCCATGGGCTACCTTCAGTGCTTGAACTGAATTTTTAGCAAGATTTCCTCTCTTACCAGCACTAGCCATGCTCTTGGGTGCCCCCCAAACAGATGCCTTTGCCACTGTCCATGGAGAGCATGTCGATCCTAGGCTTCCAGCCATCATGACTTCTCCCATGCTGGCTGCACAGTGCCCCCTGGCTGAGAGTCTTGGCATTGCTCAGGTACTTACCAGCCTGATTTCCCGGGGACTATTCACCTGGGGTGGGTCAAAGGGGTGCCTGGCTCCACGCAGCTGCCTGTCCCCAGCACCCACCAGGCTTAGCCTGGGAGAATGGATTAGTGTCCATTACCACAGCAGGCTCCATAAAAGGCTTATGGGGTGTTGCTGAGTTTACAAGCCCATTCTTGTAAAGCTGCCAGACTTGGGGTGGCCACAGACCCTCTGGAAAAAGGACAAAAGGAATTTTCCTTCGGCCCCACACCACACAGTCATCAGTTCCGTGGGAGCCACCATGGTGTGGTTGGAAGAACAATGGGGCTGTCAGTCAGAAGGCCTGGATCAAACAGGCATTAAGGTGCTAAGACATAGGGCCTCCTGGAACCTCTGCGTCCTTGCCTGGGCTGTCCACTCACCTCCTGAGTGAGTGGGAGAGTAACCCAAGCTTGACCTTCCACATTGCAAAACTGCCAGTGAACAGGATATCTAGAAGAAAGGAGTCTCTGCTCACAAGGAGATAATACTCTTCGGCTAAGTCTGGAATGGGGTGCCTTTGCCCACTATCCCCACCTCTGCCTGGACTCCTGGGCTCGAGAATGTGGCCTCACAGACAACAGGCTTCGGGAGAGGACAGAGATCCTGTGTCCCAAGAGACCTCCAGGCCTATCTGGCACCTAGCCAGGATGGCTTCCTGGCTACCCTCACCCGTTCCAGGCCTGGTTTGTGTCTGGTGAGAGAGTCCCAGCTTACAAGAATGTCCTGTGTGATACTTGATCTTCAGGGCTCTTTGTCCTGTCGGCCTCCAAACCTGGATTGTCTGTGTCAGGCCCCTGTGAAGTGATCAAACACAGCCCTGGAGCCCTGGAGAGTCTGGAAAATGTGAAGCTTGCCTGGGCATTTCTCTTGAGCGCTTACCATCCACAGATCCTGCAGCTGGGGGAAGGGGAGGAGGGACCACTTCCCCTGGTGTTTGGTAAGCGTGTCTGTGAATCCTACCGACAAAAGATCAGAAAAATAGTCTGCATTGTGGTACCCAAGAGACAATGACAGCAGCGACGAGGACCTTCGGATGGAGGTGCAGCCAGGACCACGGGGACTAGGACCCATGTTACTGGGCTCTAAGAATGAGTGAGAACTATCGAGTCATCCACATCCTAATACCTGCACTGTACTGAGCTCTTGCCTCTAATTCCCAGACTCACTATCACAGGAGGTATTATGCTGCCCTTTTTATGGAGGGAGAAGATGGGGTTTACACAGGCTAGCTGTCCAGCCTAAGGTTGAATAGCTAGAAAAGGGGTTGGGGCAGGACTCAAACCTGGCATGAAGACTTTTTAGGAAAACATTCCCATTTTCCTGGCGGTAGGGGCCACGAGGATGGAGGGAGACCAAAACCCTTCCCTTGTTTTCTTTCCCACACATGTCAGCTTCTGTTTCTTGCTGTGTGGTTCCCATCTACCCAGGGGCCTCTCTCCGCCTCTCCCGACTCCAGATTCTCATAGACACTGCCGAGGCCAGAGCAATTACACACAAACTTACAAGGAAGAAAAAGAATGCATTAGTTGTTTTGGAACTATGAACTAAAATCAACACTTTCAAGAGCATCCTCACCCCAGCATGGTGATGCAAGCTCGTGATTCCAGCTACTCTGGAGCTGAGGCAGAAGAATCACAAGTTTGAGTTCAACCTGGGGTGTACAGCAAGTTCAAGGCCAGCCCGGGTGACTTAGTGAGGTCTGTCCTGACAAAAAAGTGGGTGGAAGGGCTGGGGTGTAGTTTAGTGATGGTGGATTTGTTTAGCATGTGTGAGACCATGGGCGATATCCCCAGTACTGCCAAGTGAGGAAGAGAGAAGAAGAAAAAATAAGAGGAGAGAGGAGGGAAGTGGGGAAGAGGAGGGTAGAAGAGGAGGGGAGAAACCAGGTCCCCAGGGGTGGTGGAGGAGGAGCCAGGCCCCAGAGAGGGGTCTGGATTCATGGAAGGTCAAGCTTGGAAGAAATCCAGGTAGCAGTTGTCTAGTCAAAGGAACTTCATAATGGAGCCTCTTCTTGTTTCTGTGCCACGCCTCTCATGTCCAGAAGTCATCCAGAGGTAACTCAGAAGGCCTCGGGACTCCAGGTACTCCCAAGTGATGGCATCCCCAGAAAGCCGAGAGCTGCCCCAGGAGGGAGGTGTGATGTTCCTGAACCAAGCCCTGTCCTCAACCCTGGGGGCCAGCTCATTCCTCTTCCTCATGCCTAGCTGCTGTATTTTTAAGAATTTCAAAAGCCCATTGTTAAACACAGTCATGGTTAAAATTTGAATTATATGCACATACAACTAAGTAAATTATATTGAAAATGAAGGCGGCAGTCAGAGCTCATCACTCCCATCAGTGTTTGCTTATTTTCCTTTGGGTCATTCTCTCTGCTACTGAGGCTGCACATGACAGCCTCACTCTGAGCATGCCCCTGTCTCCCAGCTCCTGGATCTGAGTTGTCATCCCCAGACCTCGACATTTGGCTCTGGGGACAGTATTTACATCACGGGAGTCAGCCAACACCGAGAAGCAGGCCTGTCCCCTTCTGGAACTAGTTGACATATTTCCAAGCACACCACTGTCCCACTCAGTGTGGGGATTCAGAGTGCCAGAGCCCACCCTGCTCGAGGGGGTCCGGGTTACCCCTCTCTGGTGTGATTTACGCCTACCCCAGACATTCAGGACCTGTTCTAGAATAGAGAAGGAGGAGCCTCCCGAATAGATGGTGACCCAATGTTCCCCTTACAGCCTGGGGGGAGCTCCTCCCTCCATTGTCCATCCTCCCTCTCAGCTCCTCAGAGGCTTCTCCAAGACAGAGCTGCTGGGAGGGACATTGAGGTCAGAGCCTTGAAGGGCTGCCCATGTGCCTGCCGGTGGCTTCTATTGTGAGTGCCCAGGGATCTCGGGGCTTCCTCATGCTCAAGTCTCAGAATCCACTGGGGAGCAGCTTGCTTATGGTAAATGATGCCTACTTGCTTTGATTCCTAGTTCAGACCCTGGGGCCACCACTGTGTCCCCATAAATTAAAGGCTGCTCGTATTCAAGGCGGGATTAAGCAATACTGTGAAGGCCTGGGAACACTGGAACCTTCAATGAGAATGGCCAAGTGGGCCTCCCAGATGCAGCCATAGGGTGTGTCTATGTCCACACCAAGGCGAGGCTCCCTGGATGGTGTCACGCAACTTTGGGGACCAGGTGACAGCTTGTCTGCTCAAAAGCCATACAGTGTTTAAAACGGAAAAAATATATATAATACTTCCATTCCAGTAGGCTTTTCCTTCCCACCATTAACTTCTGGCTGTGCTGTTCTCCCTTCCTGAGATAGGCTCCATACACCACTCAGATGTACCCCAGGGTAAGGGAGCTCCAAATTTCACCTTTTAAGGTCCAGATCAGGTTCTAGCATATCAGCAGTAGCAATGCCTGGTGTTCCCAGGACCCATTGAATCCCACAAAAAGTTGGGGCTGGAGAGATGGCTCAGTGGTTAAGAACACTTGTTGCTCTTGCGGAGGAATCCAGTTGGGTCCCCAGCACACACGTGGTGGTTCACAACAATCCAAACCATTAGTAACTCCAGAGCATCCAACACCCTCTTCTGGTCTCCAAGGGCACCCAGGTATGCATTCAGGGCACTTACATACATTCGAGACACTCACACACATAAAATAAATCTTAAAAAAAAAAACAAAAACAAAAACAAACAGCCAACCTTATCCCCCTGCCCTTTGCTTGTGTTCCAGGCCCTAGGGAATGGACAGGGGTCACTCAAAGCCCCTGCTGTGGTGGAGCTTGCCCCCTAGAGACAGGTTCCAAAGTCACAGAATCCTGCTCTTCACATCAGTAAACTGAGGCTCAGAGAAGTAAAGAACAAACGGCCACATCACAGCCCAGACATGGGGTAATGTCCACAAGTCCTATGTGTGGCCCAGTGGCTTTCATGGTGTGTCTGTGGATAGAGGCACCCTTCAGATGAAGAAACCCCATGGTTAATGTACCCCAAAATGTTTCCTCCTCCCCCTTCCAATCAATCATTGCCAGAAAGTTTTTAAATACATACACAGTTCTGTGTGGTAAATACATTCCTTCCCATTCTTCAGATAGAGAAACTGAGGCTGTCTGCAAGCCGGGGCTCTGACGGTACCAGCTGCTGTGGCTCCAGAAGGTCCCCAGAAATAGCGGCTGTCTTCTCCCACCTGGCTCAACAAACTTTAGCTACCTCCTCGGGGCAAGGACAGCAGCCCGGATAAACAGAGCCACCCCTATCCCTGAAGCCCACTCTCTGAGCCCCCTCCTGAAGACACTACACCAAGCAGGGGTCAGGAACACAACCAGTCTGTCCAGACAACCGCAGCCATGAAGAGCTCCCCTCTCCCTGGCTCAGAAGGGCCTCGTCTTCTCTCTTTCCAATTCACTCTTTAAGCATCCATAAACTATTAGGGAAACGGACTGCGCATTAGTTGACAACTGCCCGATTTCTTCTAACGACAGGAGCCAGAGGGAGGAAATCGACACGGGAGATTTCGTTTAGGCCTGACAACTCTAATTAAACGTCTCTCCTTTCCCAGGGAGCAGGGGCCTGTGAATGCGGGGCCGAGCTCAACAAGGCCTCCGTGCAGGGATTGCTACACCCTGGACAAGGCAGACGGTGTAGGGAGCCCTGGGGTCCACGTGGCTCTCTATCCACCCTAAGCGTCAGAGCTTTCTGTGGCTTCTATGGAGATCTACCCATGTCTCTGGAGAGGGAGCCTGAGGGACCTTCTAGAGCCCATTGGAAGCCAACCCTACAGGTGGTCCTGGGAGGGCCACCCCTCCACCCTCGTAAGGATGACCATGACCTCTGAGCAGCTGTTATTAGACTGACCCAGGAGAGGGCCACAGGTTTGGAAGGAAACCCAAACCTGAAGGTGCCACCCACAGGCTTTGGCTCAGAAGACTCCAGGCCTCCCCGCTTCTGCCAGGCTCTGATGAAGCAAGGACAACATGGACCCCACTGGCCAGCACAGCCATCCATGCTGCATCTCACAGAAACCCTTGACCACCCCCAAGAAATGTCACTAGCAGAAGTGGACAGTTAGCCTTAGCCGTGCTCAAACATGCCAAGACTCTACAGGGGTCACTGAAAAGACCAAAGTCCTCAGATCCCCAGTCAGAACTTACAGTGACACTGATCCCCATCAAGCTCCATGTAGGGTCACATGCCTCACTAATTTGCCACAGAAGCCCCAGGAACCCCTCTCTGCTGCATGGATTTGAGCCAACAGAGGCTCTAGAACTTGAAATAGTAACAGCATCAAGGAGAACCACCGAGGCAAAGCGTGACTGCCTCCCACATGCTGAGCCTCGCCTCGGAGCACAGCCACATTTAGATCTCTCTCTGCAGGGCACAGAGTTGTCTTTTTCTTAAGTCAGTGTTCTCCTTCCATCACAGAGGCCCTGGGGATCAAACTCAGGTCATCAGGGCTGGAGGTAAGCACCTCTACCCACTGAACCATCTTGCCAGTCCAAGCCACCCCTTTTGACCAGTGAGGGTAAATAATCTCACCAAGGGTGTACTGTGGACCAATGGCAGAACTAGAATCCAAGGTCAAATCCACCTATCTTCCCAGATGACCACTGCACTCTGTAACCATAGGCCTGAGCTCTGGTCTGCTGCCTGGGCCCTGGCTCCTCCAGCCCTGTTCTGATGAATGGAATCCTGGTGATCTCAGGGCGAGTGGCATGATGCCAGCCGATCTCTATCTCTGGTTTGGTCTGATCTGCCCTTGCATCCCTACCCTCATACATGGACCTAGACTCTGTGAAATACCATCCTGCATGGACATTGAGCAGGTACCACCCCTAATTCCGGATTGCTGCCCAGGAAGGTCCTGTAGACCGACCAAAGGTAACTAGGAAAGCCATCCCCCAGGGAGTGCTCATTCTCTATCCATGGGGCACCTGTAAGGCAACCCTGGGCAGAGCCCTGCTGTGAGTCCACTCAGGCTTCAGTGGTATTCTCCAAAACTTCTCACAGTCCTTGGGTTGAGGACAGTCCCAGGAGAGGGAAAGCCAGTGTTAGCCATACCCTCCTCTTGTGCCCCTGCACTGGTCCACAAGCTCACTGTCCCCACATGAAATGGGGATACTTTGATCCCACCGTGAGAGCATGTCTTGCAGTTCCAGTGGCAGGCCTATGAGAACAGTCGGTGGCATATGCCCTTGGCATTCCTGATCAGCTGCATTGACCAAGTGTGAGTTGTCTACTCATTCATATTTCTAGGTACACAGTTTGCTTGCAGTCCAAAGAACATAGGCCTTGGAGGCCAGCAGCCCTGGCTTGCATCTGGTGTGCCCTGGTTTTCTCTGTGTATCTTAAACTCTAGCTTCAGTTTCTTCATTTGCAAAATGGGCTTAATAATCCCTCCTTTACAGCCTTGTTATGATTCAGTAAAGTAATGACCTACACAATCTTTTTGTTTGGTTGTTTTTTTTTTTTTTCTCAAGACAGTAGCTCTGGCTGTCCTGGAACTCACCTTGTAGACCAGGCTGGCTTCAAACTCACAGAGATCCACCTACCTCTGCTTCTTGAGTCCTGGAATTAGAGGGGTGTGACACCACATCCAGTTCTATATAATCTTTTAAAATACAATCTATGATTTAGTGAAACAGCATCTCCATGAGGTGCCTGGGACACACTGGGACCCATTTCTCACCTATTGGCTATCCCTGCTTCTTAGTTGAAGTAATGGAAACTCAGAATATCAACCTTCTCACTCTGATCGTGGAGCTGGTGAGTGGTAGAGCCAGGATTTGAACCCAGTGCCCAGACAAGTGAAGATGAACCCTGGGGGCTAGAGGCAGTCGGACGGAGAGGAGCCTTCCTTCATGGAAGCAGAAAGAAGTGGAGGACTCAGCCTTTTCCTTGCAGGGCCTCATCCCATCCCACACCCTGCTTCTCCACCCAGGCGTCGTGTGAAGGGGGCCAGAGTCAACCCTGAGCCACATGAAAGATCCCGCCCTGCCCTGGGAGCTGGCTTTGCACTCAGGGATGCCTTCCCACAGAAATGTGTCAAAAAGTCAGTTTGATCCTGTCAGCTCTGCATGTTCCCACAGCCGAATCCTGTCTGCAGCCTCCCAAGGGCTCAGGAGGCGAGACATCACCCCAACATTTTCCATGGATTCATTGCCCACAAACCAAGGCCAGCCTTCCACCTCCCACGGCTGCCGCCAAGACGTCTTCACACTGCAATTGGCTCATGGGGGTCGCCAGCCACGCTTCTTATCTCTTTTCAGAGAGGCTAAAGGGGCTCAGGTACCAATAGTTCCAGGCCTCAGGTCCCCAACCTCACACCATCCTCTGCTCCAAGCTTCTGCCACTTTCCCATGGAACCCCCTGATAGTTTCTCTAGGAGCAAACTGCGGTGAGGGACCACCAGCCCCTGAGGAGACTCTTCCCAAGTAGTCAGAATCCCAGGAGGGCTGTGTTAGAGGGAAAAGCCCACCACCCTAGGTTGGTCCACATGGCAGAGGCACTGGCGGGGTTTGCCCAGAACTAGGGCTGCAAAGTTAATTGTTGTGTAGACACAAAGGAGCTGTCAGGGCTTATGCACTGGGTGGACAGACCAGGGGTGGCAGGGTGGGGAGGACTGGGAACCATTTCTGTGGTTGGGCACTTACTCTCTCTTCTGTGGTTGGGTTCCAGCTCTCTGCAACCTATGTCCTGTTTCTTCTCTCTATAGCAGTTTGGCAATGAGGGAAAGGAAGCTCAGTGACTCGGGCCAGGGGCTTTAACACCTCCAAGGTCTGTGAGCATGGAATTCACCACAGCCAGAGCCTCCTTTTCTTGGACAGATAAATGGTACTGTCGAGTTAGACTCAGACCTAGACACCTGCTAGCAGCTTGTGGTCCACAGCAGCAGATGGATCTATGCTCGGTCTCACCATGGGCAGGTAGCTGTTTGTAGGGGGCACCTGGTAGGAGTCCAGTATCTCTTGAGAGTTGGGGAGGCCCTGTTAAATCCTAATGGCTGCCGAACACTGGCCTGGTGCTTAAGGTCATTTCCCCTATAATGTTTCTTCAGAGCAGTAAGTTCCTGGCAGCTGAGCACCAAGAGATGAGGCAGGACCAGGCCCTGGGTCCTCAGGCCTTTGCAGTTCCCGCTCCGCTCCTCCTTGGGTAGAGGTGGCTAGAATTCAAGCAGCCTCCTTGGAGCCACAGCTGGAAATCATGTGCTATGGAGGGTGATGCTGTGCCAGCATCCCTAGGCTGTCATGTGAGAAGGATGGAAGTTGGCAATCAAAGCATTGGATTTTAAGGATCTCTTTATTACAGCTGTTGGACCGGGTCCTCAGTCATCCACGGCTCAGAGGGTCTCATTGCCTGGTTGCCTTCTCTGTAATCAAGCATTGAGTTGACAAGCATCCCTAGAACAACTGAGGGCCTTTCCATCCACTGAGGACCTTGTCTTATTGTGATCTGATAGTCCAGGCAGAAGGGTGGGCAAGGAAATCCAATGACAAAACAAGGGAGGATCATTTCAGCAGTGATGACTGTGCAAACAACACTGGGCAGGCAGGAGAGCACGTCTGCAACTTTCTGGATTAGGGGGATCTTGCTGGAAGGGGGACACATGAGTATACACCAAGATGACCAGAAGGCGTCAAGCCGATGAATGGGGAGAGGGTGGTGCAGGCGGCAAATGGCCAGAGGATGGGGGGGGGGGAAGGGGTTAGTGGTGCTGAGGATGAGGTTGCAGAGAAGGTGAGCTGCGCTGTTTTCAACCTGCCAGTCCCTGGTGGAGAGTTGAGGGGCTACCCAAGTGTGGGGATGTGCAGTGGAGTAGAACTACATGCCTCAGAGGGTGTCATTTGGACTGGGAACCTATTGTCCTGCATTCTAGTCCCTAATTTCAGGTGCCCTGAAAGGCAATAACGGCAGAGAACTCAAATCCACATCTGCCTCCTCCAAAGGTCCAGACCTCTGCTCTCCAGACACTGGGATCAGCTCGATCAGAGAGTCATTACATTTACACACGGATGGGTCGCTGCCGAGATCTGAGAAGGTCAGAACTCTCCGAGTGAGTCGTTGTCACTGGAAGTACTCTCTGCAGAGGCCCTAGCTTCCACAGCCCACCTGCTCACCCAGTGGTGCTCCAAGTTCCCTGAGCAAGAAGATGGGCCCGCAAATGACAGCCTTTGTCAGTCAGAACCGTGGGGAGCAGTGAGAGCCCCCCAATGGTGGGTTATTCGGAGATACCAAGGGAAGGACTGCTCAGATTCAGGTCGTGGTCTCAGGCTCCAGAAATTAGGATAGGGAATACTCGAACAGCTAATGCAAGGATGAGAACACGAAAGATCAAGTGTGTAGTGTGTGATACACCGCACAGGTCATTTCCTACTTACTGTCCTCAGCACCCCAGGCTTGGACACTCTCATTATCCCTACCTGGCAGGCAAGCAGGACCTGACTCTCACCATGACCTCAGGAGATGCTGACCAGATTGCTGCCAATGGTACCAATAGTCATCTCCTTGGATACCTGCATCTTTGGTGGGATCCATCTGGTCTTTCATGAAGAATCCAGTAGGATCGTTCACAACCAGTGGCTTAAACAAATATGTACTGATTTCCCCCTCCCCCGCTCCCAGGTACATGCGTGCATTCACTGATCAGTTGTTCCCAATGCCTCCTTAGTTTACACTACAGGACTGGACAGTGGAGGTGAGGGGCCGGTGGTGACAGCAAGGACACTCCTCATGCCTTGAGAAGCTCACAGTGTCATGGAAGAGTCAGGAATATGGAATGACTTGTATGGCAACCACTTCGAAGGAGACACGTGGCTCCCAGAGAACAGAGAAAGGGAACACTTGGCTTATCTCTGGAAGGCTTCCCTGAGGAAACAATTACTGAGTTGAGAAATGGAAGAAAGGTACATATTAACTAGACCCAGAAAAAAGGCCTTATGCGCTGCCCAATGGCACACTATGTGCAAAGGTGCATCTGGGACGGATGCAGTGAGCATGTAGGAATGGGAAGAACTGGGGCTACTGGGTCCAGGCAGCAGCTGGAGAAGGGACAGAGGCCAGGCCACTCAGGGACTCCCAGGACATGAGGATTTCAGGCTCCACCCTCAGAGCCACATGGAGTCACCAAGGATCCAAACGCAACAGATGGGATGACCCAATCTATGTTACCACACTGTCGACCCTGCAGCTGTATGGAAAATGGATCTGGGGCAACAGACTCCACAGAGGAGTCTAGAGAGATGGCTGAATTTGTAAAGTGCTTGATACATGGACAAGGACCTGAGTGTGACTCCCAATACCTATGTAAAAAGCTGAACACTATGGTACATGCCTGTAATCTCAACATTGGGAGGGGCAGGGACTGGAGAATCGCTGGGGCTGAATGACTAGCCAGTCTGGCTGAGTCTGTAAGCTCCAGGTTCAGAGAGACTTGGCTTCAAAAATAAGGTGGAGAGCAATTGAAAAAGACATCCATTGACTTTCAGCCTCTGCATACACATCCAGGTACAGGTAGGTGCACGTGTACTCACACAAAGAATGTCCCACAGAAGAGACCTTTGGGGAAAGGAGGTCATCTTTGGCTGCCATCTTTCTGTAGCTGAACCCCTTCACAAGGCCTTAAACATTATGCAGAGCCCAAGAACACATAAAAGGTCAGAGAAGTGGAAGCGGGTAGCAGGATTAGAACCCAGGTTCCCATACTTGGTCCTGCCCTCTCTCCTGGAGGAATGCTGCCCTTCGCCCACCATGTGACCCACATAATGAGATGGAACTTTGTCAGCATCACAGGGTACCTGTGGTTGGTTTGGAGGTGGTACCCAAGTGAGAGATGGAGAAAAAGGGAAGAGTGACCAGACTTGGTTAAATGTCATGATCCCTCACTGGGCTGAAACCAAGTCAGTTTTTTGTTTTTTTTTTTTTTTCCTTGTTTTCCAAATTAATTCAACATTCCAAATAAATCCAGGGAGACTTAATTGGGGGCCCTTTCATGTGGATTGAAACTCATAAATTGCAATTTGCTGAGTTGCAGGAAGGCGGAGAGTTGCACCCCACCTCCTCCCACTCGGCACCACCCTGGAGGGTCTGGAAACGAGACGGGGGTGGGGGTGGGGGCAAGAACAGCTCTTGGGATTGCTCCCGAGTGGGTTTTGGGCTTCCTGCATCAGACTCAGTGAAGACTATGGGGGAAGAACCACAGAATGGGGGAGCAGGGAAAATGGCCGGCGGGGGCTGTAGTACAGGTCACTGGGGAGAAAATGAATGTCGAATACAACAGAATCAAGGCTGTAAGTATCCCACAAACTCAAGGAGCTAGGGTTAGAGGAGGGTCCTCCCCAGAGAGCTTGCTGGATGAGCTATCTGACAACAGAGATTGGAGAAAGGAAATCTTTTCGGCCAATGGGTGAAGACAGCTTCATGGCTGTGGCGGAGGAATTTTTCTCTGTAGCTGTGAGTCCATTGCGGACAGGAAGTTGAAGGTGAGGTGTTCAAGAGCCCAGCCCGAAGGATCGGTTCCTACAGCTTCGGTATTGTTTTAGTTGTGAGCTGGCTCTGTCGGGCACATCTGTGCAAACAGGTGTGGGGACCAGGTGGGATCCAAACCCCAGAGGAAGTGTTGTTTCCTCGGGTGGCATCTCGCTTCTGAGTTTGGAGTGACACGGGAGGAACTTGAGGTGAGTGGTGTTAAGAGACAAGGCAAGGAGAGTCAGGCACACTGCCCCATGAGAACGGGGTAGGATGCTCTGTCCTGATGCAATGGATTACTTACTCATGGCGAGCAGAAGCAATCCTACTGAGTGTGTGGAGCAGGAGTTAGGTAGGAACTTGCCATCTTTAGTTAATGTATTATTATTTATTCATTATCTTTTTTTATTAGTTTTCCTGATGCCTTCCTGTATCCACCTGCTATAAACTGAACAGTGTTCTACAAGTTCACACCCTATAGCCCTAATCCCCATATGACTACACTTAGAGAGTCTTTCAAAGAGGTAATTAAGGGTAAACAACACCTTAAGGGTACAGGATGGATGCCCTTATGAGAAAAAGAGACACAGGACACCACGTAGAGAAAAGGCTACTTGCAGACACAAGGCCGCCATCTATAAGCCAAAGAGAGGGGCCTTGAAGGAAGCCAATCATGCTGACACCTTAATTTTGAACTTTAACCTCCAAAAGTATGGGAACATGTGTCTGTAGTTAAAGCACCCAGTCTATAGTACTACCTTGGCAACATGAAGAGATGTCCATGTCAGGCTACCTCCGGTGTGACCTTCTCCCTTGGCCTCATGTCTGCTGATCATCAAACTTCATCTCAAAACTGGAGCAACTTCCCAGTCCTTGTCCACTCTAGAGTCAAGAAAGCACCCTCAGTTAATCTAGTGAGTCGAGATGGGTCTCTGAGCAGAGGTATCTCCCCACATGGTTTTGTATAAGAAACACCACAAGAAGACGTTTTTGTAATCTTAAAGATTTATTTTAAAATATTATCTTAGTTTTAATTGTGCATATGTGTGGGTCTGTGTGTGGGTACATGCATATGTGTGCAGGTCCCACAGAGGCCAGAAGAGGGCAACAGATCCCATGGAGCTGGAGTGGTTGTGAGCCACTCAATGTGGGTCCTGGGATCTGAATTTGGGTCCTCCGCAACAGAAGAAACACATGATTTTGAATGCTGAGCCATCTCTCCAGCCTAGGAAAACATTTGTAAAATTAACTGAACCAATGTTTGATGCTAAAACTAGTGTGCATAGGGATTCAAAGGTTATTTCCATAATCTCAAGGTATTTCTCCAAAGTTCTGACTCAAAAAAAAAAAAAAAAAGGAAAAAACGGTGACTTTACATTGGAGCTACATGTCAGCTATCCCCTTCCTCAAAAACAATAAAATCACTATATATAATATTGAGGCAGAGGCACAAGTGGCTCTCTTCTCAGGTGTGCCAAATTGGCAGTCAAGATTATCCATTATAACATGTAAAGGCATCTGCCACCAAACCTGATGACCTGAGTTCAATTCATTGGATCCACATAATAGAAGGAGAGAATGGAGTCCCACAAATTGTTCTCTGACCTCCACACACAGGCTATGGCAAGCACATAGCCACACGCATACACACAAGCATACAAAATAAGCAAGACACAATAAAAAAATGTTTGTAAGTAAACAAGGTAGCAGCTAGGTATGCTGGCTCAGTTGGTGAATTTGTTACCTTTCTGACAAATCTGAGTTCCATCCCTGCAACCTATGTAAAGGTGGAAAGAGAGAATTGACTCCAAAGAGTTGTCCTCTGGCCTCCACATGGGTGCCATGGAATGTCCCTTTCTCCTGTTAATAGTAAATAAAGTGTTTTAAGAAAAATAAGGTAGGGAGCAGTTGAGGAAGTAACCCATCATCAACCTCTCTCACATATGTACACACACACACACACACACACACACACACACACACACACACACACCAATAAATTAATTTGTTAAGAACAAATAAAGGAAACACCAAAACAAGATAGAAAGTAAGGGCCAGCTCCCCAGGCTCTCTTCTGACTTTCACACATGTGTTGTGGTGCATGTGTGGTGGAGTTCACACACAAACATGCATACACGCACACATCTTACACACACATATCACACACAAAGAAAAAATGTGAAGAGGGAACAATGTCTGTAACTTACTAGTGTGTGGTTTAGAAACAGCCCCACAGGGATGAGGAGAGGCCCAGGAGGAAAGGAGCCCCTGGTAACAAGGGAACATCTAAACACAGGGTGCCTGGGGGTTCTCTGCCCCATTCCTGCAACCCTTTTATAACCAGGTTTTTGCATGCCATAGTGTTCCTCAAGAAGATCCACAGATCGCCTTCTCCTGGCCAACTCTGACTTTGTGCCAAGTGTCAGTCTACACACCTCTTTTCAGCAGGTGGCCTGTGGAACCCTCTGCTTTCCAGTTCTGCTTGGCCGTCAGGAAGCTCCTCTAGGCGACAAAGAAATATCAGCTTGGAAAAATCCTCTCACCACTCCAAATCTCAATTTCCTTGATTTGGGAAATGGATAAATAATCACACCTACTTTTGAGGATTGATGTAAGAGTGCAGGGTGCTTCCTGATTAGGTATACAGTTTAAGGGATACTTTTCTCACATCTGAGATGGCCCCTCAGGACACAGGGCACACCAGGTACTCTCAAAACACAATCACAAGGGTAAGAGGCACAGCAAGGGCACAGCCCTTGCCCAGCATGTACAAGGCCCTCTGTGTTCCCTCCCCAGCCACATAGAAAAAGCCATCCCTTCACTCCCCAAAGACCCAGAGCCACACTGTCACATTACTGTGGGAATAGAGAGACAGTAATAGCTCCAGAGGCGGCAGACTGAGGTCAGGATTCCAGCTGTGCTGCGCAGACATCCCCGTCATCTCTAAACCACATTCACAACTTGGAGTACATACTATTTTTTAATTAGTATTAGCAAACGTCGTTTTTTTAAAACTGCGCCCTCTGCAGGCCCAGCACTCTTTGGTTTTGAGTTAGGCGATAGCATTGGTAAAATGACATGGTTACTTGTTGATCAATCTTTTTTTTTTCTATTGCATATTTTATCTATAAGGTTTAAAAATCATTCCCAAAGGAGTGTGGCTCAGTAGCAGATGCTTGCTTAGTATGCCCGAGGCTCTGGGTTCCATTCCCAGCGCTTGGCAGGGGGATTCCACGAAGTGGGACTGGCAGCAAGCAATTGTTTTCAGAATCCTGCCCCTACCATATGTGAAAAGCAGCTGGAAAACAAACATCAGTTAGAACTGCAACCAAGGAGCTTCCCAGTGTGGACGCATGCACAGCCTCTCTGGCTTCTGGCTCATCTTCTTTGCTGCTTGTGTGAGGCCGAGTAAAGCTCCCATCATGGAACCTGGACATGGCCTCTGCCTCGTGCATCCTGCAAATGGTTATGCCTTATTGCTGAGCACCGTAAATGGCTCATAAGTGAATAAGACATACGTTTGAGTCACTTGCAACTCAGTGTTCCCAGAGTACCAAGTAGGGTGGCCTTGTGTGTCTCGGGAGCATTCCGGGCAAGATGCAAAGGTGTTTGAAGAGATCGGGGAGCAGCTCTCAGCTGGGAGTTGGAGGAAGGCTTCATGGTAGAAGCAGAGGAGATCTGTGAAGGACCGTAAGGTGTGGGTGGGCCAGGCTGTGAGGGAACAAGGGAGGGAAGGTAGGCTTGGGCAGAGCACAGAAGTGGGACAAGCAGAGGTCCCCATGTCCTCCCAACTTGCCTCCCCTCTGGGAACAGAAAGCTGTCATCCTTGCTGTCCCCCATACTGGTGAGAGAGCCCCAGTCTGGGCCACCGGCATTCTGCTAGCCTTGGCTCCCATCCTGCTCGCCCACATCATAGCACATTCCTTTGACTGTCATCCTCCTCTCCTCAGCATCCCAGAGGGATGGGGCCACAAGAAGTCTAGACAGGAAAAAGTGCCGAAGACTCATGGTCTACATGTTCATATGACTGTAGACCCGGGGATGAGGTTCTGTGTCCTGCAGGGAGGGACTGGGAGAGGCCAACCAGCCATGCATGCTCTGTGCTGCCCCCAGGCTCAGTCAATAAGGTGCTTGTTGCACACACACAAGGACCTGAGGCCAGACCTCCTGTATCTATGTGAAAAGCCAGGTGTAGCAGAGTGTGTCCAGCAGAAGATGAAAGGTCAAGTTCAGAAACAGAGCAAGACCTCGTTAAAGACACACACCCTTTCTGGGTCCAGCCAGAGGCCACCGAGGCCAGGCTGGACAGACAGTAGGGAAAGCCACCGAGTCTGATGGGGGGAGGGGAACTCCTATGGGTTCCCAGCATCTGACGGGAGGCACGAGGAATGTACATCAAATGCTACACACACGTGTTCTGGAGGAGAAAATTCTTGTTTCATTAGCCAGGGCTGGAGCCACGAAGGGAGCTCTCAGTCACAGCGTCTTCTGAGGGCCACGGTGTCTGTCTTCTCGTTTTTGATCTAAAAAAGAAAGGGAAAGAGGAAGGGAGAGGAAGAGGGGGAGGAAAAAAGGAGAAAGCCCCCTCACCATAATTGAATTAGAGAGCTGGCCCCCGGGCTGCATCTGGAATCCAATAGGGCTTTGTGTAGTGTTGCAGAGCGGCCTGGGACAGCGGTTGGGATTTCACAAGGGCCGAGGAGGAGCTGCAGTAGCCAGGAAGCGGGTCAGGGTGGATGAGGGTGAGGAAGGGACGGCAGAGCCACTGAAATTGAAAGCTGAAGGCCTGTCTTGCTCCAGGCCCTGCCCTGACCTAGGGTGGCTGGCCTTGCACCAGAAACCCCGGGCAGAAGGCGGGTTTGAGGCCGGCTGCATAAACAGAAAGGTCCTAACAAGGGCCAGAAGGTCCCTGAGGAGCCACGGTTGACCGGGACAGAGGTGGAAAGAATTAACACCCCACCCCAGCACCTACTGTGTTCTGGGTCCCAGCATCCTAAGAAAAGCTCCAGTTGGCTGCTAAGCATTGACAAGTGCACATACTTTGTCCTAGTGTGTGGGGCACAGGGCTGGGCTTTTTCTGATGCATCATCCCAGGAACAGCACCATGATATCCTGAGAAACCCAGCAAGGTAAATGACTTGCCGAAAGTCACAGTGAGTACATGGCAGAGCTAGGACAGTGTGACACCAGGGCCAGAAGGTCACCACTCTCTTCGTAATCTTGTTTCATCTTTACAATGGTCTTACCAAGTAGACGTGTGCCTGAAAGGGAAACTGAGATACAGGGAAGGCAGATGGACAGCCAGCACACTCCGTGTTGAAGAACTAAGCTGGGCTGTACTGGTGATCTCTGGCTCCAGAGCCCAAGAGCCTTCCATCTCGCCCACTGGACTGGCTAAAGCATCCTCCCACAGCGTGGGTAATGGTTAGTTTTATCAACTTGACACGGTCTAGATCCACTTGGGAAGGGAGTCTCAGTGAAGGATTGTCCAGGTCAAGTCAGCCTGGGAGCGCGTCTGGGGGGAAGTTATCCTGGTTGCGTTCATAGAGGTAAGTAGGCCTGCTTGCCGTTCCCTAGGCAGTGGATCGTGGGCTGTACAGGAGCACCAAGGGTAAACTGAGCACTAGCATGCATGCATTAGTTCACTGCCCTCTGCTCTTGACGACAGATGTTGACTAGCTGCTTCAAGTTCCTGCTGCCTCGACTTCCCTGCGATGATGGGCTGTAAACTGGAATAGTGAACCAAATAAACCATGAAGTGGCTTTTTGTTGGGGTATTTGATCAGAGTAATAGGAAACAAAGCTAAGACAGCGTGTGTGCATCCTTCTTCTGGTTCCTGTTCGGAGCAGGGGGCACGTTGAGAAGGGGCAGGAGTCACCTGTTGGCAGAGTGGCCCCATAGGCTGCTGGGATGCTATGCCTTATAGGTTTCCTGGATTCTCACAGGTACATCCTACCTGTCATGCACCAGTCTCACCCTGACACCCAGGTAGCTGATCACTGTAGAACAAAAAGGCAGAGGTTGATCCTGTGAGGACTCCGCTATCCCCTGTGGCCTCTGAAAGTGACAGTATTTCATACTATTGTCCTGCATGCTAAGAGCATGGTGTGACCTGGAGCTAAGGCTCTCAAGCTCAGCCTAGGTGCCACTGGGGCTGGAGATGGCTGGGTTGTGGGCCCTTCCTGGGCCCTGCAGGATGCTTACAGCGTCTCCTATTATGACCTGCTTCATGCTTAGGCTACCATCCTGCCCCTCTCCAGGTATGCACATCAGAATCTCTAGATGTTGCCTCACGTCCTCAGAAATGCAGTGGAGAGAAGCAAATTGCTCCAGCTTGGAAACTACAGGGAAAGAAGTATGAACTGTGACCGAGAATAAACCAGTGGGCTGGAGAGATGGCTCCGCAGTTAAAAGCACTGGATTGTAGCTGAAGTTTTCCTGGTCCTGCCTGGCCCACAGTCAGGACAAACCTCTCTCACCCGCCAGTCCTGCAGCCGCTCGGACCCAAGCAAACACATAGAGACTTATATTACTTATAAACTGTATGGCCGTGACAGGATTCTTGCTATCTAGTTCTTATATCTTAAATTAACCCGTTTCTATAAATCTATACCTTGCCACATGGCTCGTGGCTTACTGGTATCTTACATGTTGGCGGCTGGCAACTCCTGACTCAGCCTTCTTCCACCTGGCATTCTCCTCTCTCCTTGTCCCGCCTACACTATCCTTCCTGCCTGGCTACTGGCCAATCAGCGTTTTATTTATCTATTAATCAATCATAGCAACATAGATTCACAGCATACAGGACATCCCACAGCACTGGATACTTTTCTAGAGGATCCAGGTTCAATTCTTAGCACCCACATGGTGCTAGCACCCAGCAGATGTGACGCCCTCTTCTGGCTTCCACCAGAACTGCATTGTGTGGTGTGGTGCACAGATATACATGCAGGCAAAACACCACAAACATAAAGATAATAGAAAAAGGAGGAGGAAGAAGAAGAAGGAGGATGAGGAGAAAGAGAAGAGGAGGAGGAGGAAGGAGAAGAAGTAGAAGAGAAGGAGGAGGAGGAGCAGGAGGAGGAGGAGGAGGAGGAGGAAGAGGAGGAGGAGGAGGAGAAACCAGAGCCTACAAACCAAGCCCGGGGACCCTCAGCTACCAGTGGTAACCGAAACAGGCTCGGAGCACCCTTCTATGTCCCCAGCCCCATGCTGCCATGCTCCTTGCCTCTGCCCTTGGTCAGCTCACGGTTGCTGTGGGCACATCGAGGGGACAGTTATGCACCTGTGACAAGCCCTACTCTATTCCCTATAGAAACAAGACGGCCCGGCCTCAATATGTCTTTACAGCTCGCTGCCAGTGACTGTTTTAAGCCTCATGACCACTAGAAGTGACTAACACCGATTAAGTTTTTATGAGAAAGGAGAAAATTCCTCTCAGGCCCTTCCACAGTGGCTCCAAACTTTCTTTCTCTCCCTCACTGTATGAAGTACTCCCAGCCTGGACCAAGTGCATCAGGCACAGTGTGATTTACTTCCCCATTGGGCCTCAGCCCTGTGCCAGCTTCCTGTCTAACTCCACTGTGCTGGCGTTGCCATGGGGAAAAGCTGACCCTTGGGAATTGGCTGTTGAGGCTTTACTTCGTCCTGAAATAGCTGCGGCCTTCTCATCTCTGAGGGAGGAAATCCAGCTGGGTCTCCAGGTAGGCACACCTATCCAGGTGTCCAGCATGTCTTCTCAGCACGCACATTCATCTCTCTGTCTCCCTCTTTCTGAAGCCCTCACACACTCACCTGTCCTCTGTACAAGCCTGCCACTTTCCCCTGAAAATGGTTTTGCATGTCCTCTGTGTGCCAGGCCCTACACCAAGCACTGAAGGAGCAGCAGAGCGTCTTCATCTCCTGGCCAAGGGTTTGAGTCACACTAATCACATTCCAAGGGAAAATGGATGCAGTGGTGGGGAGAACCTTGAAGTACGTCTTTAGAGTGTGATAAAATGACCGGGTCCTGAGGAAGTTTTGTATGGAAGGTGAGTGCTACCACTTACTGTACTGAACTGTGTTCTCGGCATGGGACTAAGCCTTGCAGTTCTGACATCTTCAGAGCTGTCCTAGGAAGAGAGAACATTCTTCACTCACAGTAGAGAAGGGAGAGCTTGCCCACACCCCAAAGTATGGGAGATGGGGGAAGGGTGGAGGGTCATCCTCTAGACTTGCACACTGGGCATGCTCAGCTGGGAATGTGGGAAAACACACCCAAGTCCAGCTGGTCACATCTCTTGCCAACTCTGCTGTGTTGGTAGTGTGAAATAGACTGAGTTGGAAAGGGTATTTACACCATGGAAATTGGTGAGGTCTTTTTAATACTGACTTTCCTGAGATCCCATTTACCAGCCCTTTACATACATCAGAAGCAATGAGAGGAGGCATGATGCCTGTAGGGGGCTGGGGCAACAGGCTGGAACACAGGCTTCTGGGACGAGTACAGTGGAAGATGAGACTGAAAGACACAAAGGATGGAACAGAGGAATGTGACCATTTCCCTACACTGAGGAGCAATCATAGACAGAGATGGGAGCACTGGTTGGATTCATGCTTCAGAAAGCCTACTCTGATGTGTTGTTTTGAGGAGGAAGGCTGTTCAGAAGGAAGGCTGATTAGAAAGCATAGCCAAAATCTAGCCCCTACTTTTTCTAATGTTGAGAGGGGGCATTTACAAATCCAAGTCTTCCCAAGAGAAAAGGTTGTGAAGCCAGGAAAGAAGTCCAAGGTGCCACATTGAAGCCAGAGGTCATTAGGAATAGTCTCCCAGGGTCATCAGAGCAAACTCCTGCCTTTTTAATTCCAGTATCTCCTGGGAAGACTGTACCCAAGGTAGACTGCCCTGAGCCTCTTCTCACAGCATCCCCACTGTCCCTGCTCACCCCCCCCCCTTAGGGTTTATCTTCTATGAAAGCAGCTTGACATATAACAACTCCCAAGGCCTGTTAGGGCAGTGCTACCCCATCTAGCCTCATAAACCCTGGCACACACTAATGGATCTGAGGATAAATGGCCAATGTATTGATGGATGGTGGATGGATGAATGGATACCAGATTCATGGATAGATGGGTGGGTAACAGAAGAATGAGGGTGGATGAATGGTAGCTAGATTGCTAGGTGGATAGATGAATGGATAATGGCTGGATGGGGCGGTGGATATATGAATGAATGGTTAGATGGATGGGTGGATGGTGGATGAGTGGGTGGATAGATGAACAGATGGATAGTGATAGACAGATGGGTTAATGTTTGAATTAATGGGTGGATAGTGAGTGAGTGGATGGATGGATAGATGGATGGATGGATGGATGGATGGATGGATGAGTGGGTGGATGGATGGATGATGGATAGACAGTGAGTAAATGGATATATTGTATAGGAAGGGGGAAATGAATGAATAAATGGTCTTCCCGTCTTACTGAAGACCTTGGGAAGGAGGGACACTGAGGAAGAGCAGGAAGTCACAGAAAAGCCTGAGGGTCTGGGAGAATGCCATAGACTTGAGGCCGGGGGATGAGTGAGAGAACAAAGGTGGTGAGACCCTAACTCGGCCTCCCAGGATGCAAGTGGGGTGGGTTTAGGAGCCGGTGTCCCTGCATCAGTTCATGAACTTGCCTGGATTCTTTTATCTGAGGCTGGTCTAATCCAGAGGAGTGCCCTTGCACTGCAGGGCACACAGGCCCTTTCTCAAGTAGCTAAGCAGATTGGCAGTGATATCTGCTCAGCATGACTTGGTTAAACCCTACATTGAGGTGTTTCTTCACTCTTTGGGCAGAAGGGGAACCTCTAACATTGGCGCACTTAGAACATCCCTTATCTTCTTTGGAGCACTAGTTCAGCTGTGTGGAGAGAGGAACAAAGACCCACCCTCTTCCCTGGAAGGAAGTATGGATTTCCAGTGGCTAAGGCAATACAGAAGCACTCTGTAAACTGTGAAGAGCTGTTCTCTTCTGGGCTGTGCATATTATTATTGTGCCTTGTTTTTCTGTCTCCTCCAGGTCCCTGCGGGCTTCAGTGTTCCAGACACAGGAGAGGGCTGAGGACGAAGGACAGAAAGGTGATCAAGGAGCATCCAGCCACTGTGCAAAAGAACATGTACTCTCTCCTACGGCATGCCTTTCCCATAGCAACTGTCAGAATCATCAGAGCCACCTGCTCTCAGGCTGAAGCCCAATATTCTCTTCCAAGTGGGAAGATACATTGTGGCCACATGCCACAGACCCTGTGGTTTTTCCCCACCCACTGTAGGGTCCAAAATATCCTCACCATCCACTGATCAACCCTGCCTATGTGCTCGGCAACATGGCCTACACCAATTTCATTGAAACTCTCCTCCCTTCCTCAAGTCACCATGGGTGAAGCCTGGGTGTGTGAGGCCTGGGTGTGTGAGGCCTGGGTGTGTGAGGCCTGGGTGTGTGAGGCCTGGGTGTGTAAGCCTGGGTTCCTGAGACCTAGATGTGAGGCCTTCTCTGTGAAGCCAGGGTAGGATGTGAAAGACCCACTGCAGCCCTATGCTTGCTCTTTGGACCGCTATAGGGAGCCATGGCCATGCATGTCTTCACCACACTCTCACCTTTCACACCCACTTTGTATATTAAAGGGGAAAATTCAGACATTTGCATTCCCAGCTTCTCTTGCAGCTAAGGGTAGCCACATGACTCCATTCCTGACAATGAGATATGACAGGAGTATATCGGTGACTTTAGAGAAAGGTTTTCTACAGCTGTGAGAGCCTGAATAGCCAGGGGATGGAGTCTCCTTTACATTTGAGTGCACTCTCAGCACAGTAAGGGATAAGGTGGGTCTTTGATGGGACTCTGGCTGTTACACTCGGTAAGAGATTCTGCTTCTAGATTTTGTTTTTGTGTTCTTTGGAAGTCTTACTAACTCTATTACTAAAAGTAGATGATGATTCTCCTGATCCCCCAGTGCTGGGGATGGAACTCAAGGCCTTGCACATCTGAGCCTGCACTCTGTCACTGATCCCCAGGCCCAGATCAGGTGAAAGCCTTCCAAACAGACACCATGGCATATGAAAGCCACCATAAGGGACAAGGGAAGGTTCTAGAGTGGGCATATTTGCTAAAATCTCATGCAGTAGAAGGAACAGATGCTCCTACCCCAGAAGGAAAGGACAGGCAGAGATGATGCCATCACTTCCACCCACCCTATTGCCACCAGTCCTCAGCCTCTGAGGACACCTGATTGTCCCACATCATTTCCCCCAAAAGCACTTCTTGGGGGCATGGGGTACCTGCAATGGATGAGGCTGCCTAGACAGCACAGGCTCTACTCCCAGAAGGGTAGTCAAGAAAGAAGACTGTCCCTCCAATGGGCCTTTGACCCTTTACCCCAGCCTATGACATGAACTACTTTAAAGCCAAAGCCTTCCCTTAAAGAAAGCACCTGCTATATACAATCCAGCTACCTGGACAGCACTGGCCAAGCAATTAGAGGACGTAGGGTTTGAGTCTTGGCTTTACCATTCACTAGCTATGATCTTGGGCACATGGAAGAACTCAGTGTTTCCATCTATGAAATGGAGCCACCTCTTTTGAATGGCAGGTTCTATGGTAGTAGATGAATAGGTTAAATGTTAGCCCTCCTTTTCATTGGGTCATTTCAAGGAGTAAAGGGGCGTGTATGAGGAACAGGCTGGGCCTGGCCTCTAGTCAATGCTCTAAAACGAGGATTACTTTCAGTGCTTGTTGTCAAGAATCAGGCAGGGTCTGATGATCAGTGACCATGAAGGCTCTGACCACCCAGGGCTCCCTCTGCCATCTTGTATTAAGGGCCTAGCTCATCGACTGGGTGGTAGCCTACTAGAGATTCATTTTTCCAGCTGTGAAAGCCTCTCTGTTTAAGAGGTCCCATCTAGCCCCCATCCCTATGATTGAACTTGAGAGACTGTGTTTGCTTAACACCCACAATGAAGTAGCTCCCACAAAACCCAGAAAGCAGGAGGCCTGCGCCAGGGGATCTTGCTCACTACTGCAATTGAGCTAGACATTCATAATTTTGGTTTAACCAAAAGAACCTCGGGTTTCTCAGTCCCTTTCAGCTGACACCTCAGAGGCCTCCCAGACTGGGATTGCCTTCCAGGCCTCTCCCCAGGCAGCCCTGGGGGTGTGCTGAGCCCTGTTCCCAGCTACTGTTAAGAGAAGCAAGCTGCCTCGAAGAAGTCACTGCACAGTCTTAGAGAGAGTAGCATCTGCTCCCTCCCTCCGCATGTCTTCCCCTCACCCTGAGCTCAGTCCAGTCTCTCTTCTCCTTCCTTCACTCTGCCTCTCTCCGTGTCTAGGTTGACTAAGCCTTGTTCTCTGGTCTTCTCTGGCTGCGTTTGTGTTGGCGCCGTTTCCTGCCTCTCAGTCTCTCTCTCTCCTGTACTCTCCCATGCTTTTTCTGCCTCTGACTACGCCTCACAGTGTTTCATCATGGCTTCCTGCCTCTAGCATCAGGGTGGCTCCCTGGCAGCTACCCCTGCTACCTGCATCAGTGTGGTCTCCTTCTGCGCAACATTTACTGTTTCTCTCAGGCTCTCTCAGACACTTCGGCTCCTTTATTTTCTCTCCCCTGTCTCAAGCTTTCATGCAAGGCTGTTTCCTCCTCTGAAAGGCTCAGTCTGAGGCCTTTGCAGGCCATCTTCCCGAATAGCCACATTCAAGTGATGATGGCCAGGGACTAGGACCCATCCTCCCAGTACAGCTTCATAGTCAAGTGTGTTCACCTGCTTTGGAGAGGCCTTTCCTGAAGGATTTCCATGTAATTCCCTCGACCTAGCTGGCTGTGAGCTGGTCTTCCCCGTCATCACCAGAGAAGCTGAGAATGAGATGCAATTAGTTCAAATTCCCATTTTACAGAGGCGGAAACAGAAGTCCAGAGAGGTGAGTCATTACAACCCAGGTCACATGGAGCAGCCGCGTCAGCTGTGTAACTATATCTGGGGGCCTCTGTTCTTCATCCGCAAAGTAGGACTATCTGCAGGGAGGTAGGAGGGTGAAACCTGCTCCACCAAGCCCAGATGGTGGTCCATAGTGAACACCAGGCAGTCGGTGCTGTATTCATCTCTGTGCATGATGCTATTGTCTGTATCACAGACAGTGGTACAAATGCAGGCTCCTGACTTTTTCCCAAGACAGGCTTTTTGCAAACTAGTCTCCATCACCTGGTCTGGTGAGAACACCCCATTGAGTCCTCATTCCTGAAAACACCTCTCAGAGTTCCCCCACCCTGCCCCGCCACAGCAGCCCTCAGACCAGAGGCCATTTCAAAGGGTTTCCCCATCCTCCTCACCATGGTCACAATAGCTTGCTCCCCACGGACCCTGAGCCGACAGAAGAAAGCCCAGGCAGGAGATCAAACATGAGCTCTGTGGAAGACAGAAGAGACAGCATAAGAGGCGAGATGGAGCGGCAAGAGTAATGACTCCCATCCAAGTTGCTTCCCATAAACCCGCAGCTCTTTGAAGCCCGCTTTCCTTTAATAAAATGCACTGTTATTAATGACCCAAGTGGAAGCTTTCTGGGCAAGACAATGATGAAGTCCCTGGTGGCCTCTGTGGGGCCTTGTGCATGGGAAAGTGGTGCAGAGGATGCCTCCACATGCCAAGGGCCAGCAGGCACGTCAAAGGAGTTGGAGGGGCAATCTTGTCTGAATGAATGCTCATGAACTCCACTGGCATCTGGGGCTGCTACAATATTCTTGGGCCATCCGGGTCTGGTTGTTGCTGCTCTCCAGACAGTTCATGCATTCAGGAAACATTTGCTAAGGGCCTGCTCTGTGCTGGACCCTGTGTGGGGTGCAAAGGCTAAACCACACACATTCCTGCCCCAGCGAAGCTGGCAGTTGAACTTGAAATCCTTGTTATATTATATTATTTTATTTTATGTGTATGGATATCTTGCCTGCATGTGTATCTGTGCACCACATGTGTGTCTGATTCCCTTAGAGGTCAGAAGGGGGCATTGGATCCCCTGGAGCTGGAGTTATAGATGGTTGTGAGCCGCCATGTGGGTGCTGGGAAGCTGAGAATTGATCCCACATCCTTAGGAAGAGCAGCCAGTGCTCTTAACCACTAAGCCATTTCTTCAGCTCCTGAGAAATCATTTCAAAATGTGTGTGTGTGTGTGTGTGTGTGTGTGTGTGTGTGTGTGTGTGTGTGTTTAGAGGTGATGTTTGTGTGTGTGCACATATGTGTGCAAAGGTATGGAGACTGGAGGTCAACATCGGGAGTCGTTCCTCAGGAGTGTCCATCTTATTTTTTGAGGCAGGGTCTCTCAATGGGGCCCAAGGCACACTGATTAGACTAGACTACTTAGCTAATGAGTCCCAGGGATCCACTTGTCTCTGCCTTCACACTGCTGGGATTGCAAGTGCACACGGCCATGCCCGGCTTTTTATGTGAGTGTTGGAGAGTGAATTCAGGTCCCAGCATTTGTGCAGCAAGTGCCTTCCCAACTGAGCCATCTCTCCAGGCCAGAAATCAGATCAAGAAGCAGGAGCTAAATTGTTCATGGCCTGGAAGACCTACTTTCGGCTTTTAGCACCCATCATTATCATAGAGTGTGTCTCCTGAACTCCCCAGAGCCACAAGTCACACAGAAGTTCACTTAATACCTATCTGGCTACAGCAAACCTTTGGCCATGATCCCTCTACCCATTCCTACCCACCAGCAAGTCGAAAGGCTGTCAAATTATGTGTCTCTGCTGCTAGCTTTGCCAATGACTGGGAATCTGGGGCAAATGGCTCCTCTGGGTCATAAGAAATGTCATGTGGAGAGAGAGCTCTGCCACAAGCCCTAGTTCTCATGCTCCGAAGGTGGGGTCCAACCCCACTTAGACTTCCAGCAATCTTGGCACCAGTTGGGAGCTTCTCTGACAGCAGAAGCGATGAGCCCTGGAGAGTAGGCGTGGTGCTACCGGGGACTCATATTTAATCTAGGAGAGGACTTTTCTCACTCCACCTCCTCCAGGGGCAGAACTTGAGTACACACCCCTCCTCTGAGCCCAAGGGTCTCCTGGGTGGTAGGGCAGTGGCAGGCAGAGCTGGTATGTAGTTGGCTCAGGTAGTTGGGTGGGGGCTTGGAAATCACATTTGCTTTGTACAAGGTATGAGTATGCCTGTTTACAGGTGAGGAAATGGAGGTCCAGAGAGTTTGGGTGTTTGACAAGATGGTAGACCCAGAAGTGCAGCTACACAAGTCTCTGAGTACTAGTCAGAAGAAGAGGGAAAGGGAGAGAGGAGGAAGGGGGAGGGAATACGATGAGGAGGGGAAAGAGGGAAGTGGGGATGGGGAGACAGAGATTTGGTTTTCAATGGCTGGGTTTCATGCAAATCCCTAGAACTCTCTGCAGAATCAGTATTAGACAGTCAGGATCCATGACAAGGTCCAGGGGCTCCGACTCACCTCACATCATATACAAACCTTTGAGTGTGCAGGTAGGGGTTAGTCACAGGAGAAACAAGGCTGTTTATGAGAGACTCCTGAGGTGATCGGCTCCAGAGCCGCTCAGCACGGACATCTTGGAGACCTCAGAATTTGCTGTGAACTCTGACTGTGATGACTGAGTCTAAGCACAGAAGACCCTTCATTCACTCACTTACCACTGGGGCCACTGGTGACCTCAGGGCAGAGCAAGAACATGAGGTTCATGTCAATAATTCAGGGTCCATATGACTAAGGGATTCCCAAAACATAGCTTCTTGCTGTTGCCCTTGGTTCCCCCCCAAGAGGTGGAAGGTAAGTTAAGTCCCTGCCTTAGTCAGTGTCCTATTGCTGTTAGGAGACACTGTGACCATGGCGACTCATAAAAGAAAGCAGTTTCAGAGGTTTAGTCCATTATCATTGTGGGGAGGATGGTGGCATGCAAGCAGACATGGTGTTGAAGAAGTAGCTGAGAGTTCTATATCTCCAACAAGGCCACATCTACTCCAACAAGACCACACCTCCTAATCCCTCTCAAATAGTGCCACTCCCTGATGACCAAGCATTCCAAATGTATGAGCCTATGAGGACCATTCTTATTCAAACCACCACAGTCTCTATTGCTGAAGACATCATGCACTCTAAAAATAGGGCCCAGAGACCCCTGAATTGGAAATGACCTGAATGCCCCTTCCCTAGTTTTCATGGTATCAGAAGGCACCATGCCAGCCTTCAAAGGCGGGAAGCAACCAACAGCTCCACCCTGCTTTGATGCCCAGGTCATACATCAATGACCAGCCTGGCATGATAACCCAATGGGTGCAGTAGTGGTACACAGACCTGGGCAACCATTCTCTCATT
>CABHPP010129709.1:0-40227 GCA_902168425.1 Peromyscus attwateri | reverse complement strand
TAGCTATTTGTTCACTTTCTAGGCCTCTTCACTGAGGAAATTCAATAGTGGGTGCTTCTTAAAGGGAGGCTGACCATGGCTTCCATGAAAGGCTACGGGGAGACTGGGGCCAACCTTCAGTATGTTTGGGTCTTGAGACTCATGTACTCACAATCCATGATACTTAACCTCTGTGAGACTCAGTGTCCTCACCTTTAAAATAAAGGTAGTGGCAGTATCTACTCCTTATGGTTGTTGTGAGAATTAAATTGGATAGCATATAAAGCATTAATTTATCACCATGTACATGTCAGCAGTCAACAATCCTTACCACTCATGGTCATTAAAAGCAGGTGAAGGGACATACAAACCACATAGATAAATTGGGCCAGTGAGATGGTTCAGTGGGGAAGGGTCCTTACTACCAAGTCCAACAATTTGACTTCAGTCCCTGAAACCCTCCTGGTAGAAGTAGAGAACTGTCTCCCACAAGTTGTTCTCTGACCTCTGTGCATGCGCCATGGCACACATGCAACACACCCTCCCCCATACACATAATAAACAAACAGATAAATAGAGAAATCCAGTCTACATAAGCAAATGAGTTCATCACAGCCCCTGGGTGGGACTAGGGGGAGGGTAGTGAGAGATCCCCATGGAGAAATTCAGTAGATATGATAGGGAAAAGAAGAATTAGTAGGCTGAAACATGAAGTCTGGGCTCTACCAGAGCCAAGTGGGCTCAGTTTCAAAGGTCAGTCAGTGAACATCCATAACAAACATGGATGACCTCAGTGGGCATAAAGAACCTCCAAACTTTGTATTTGGATTTGAATGTCTTAAAGCTTCAAATCAAGTTGTGTTGTGAAATATAAGATGGTCATAGTCAATATAAGATCTAAAGGTTGTCCCTAGAGGTACCTCTATATGGACCATCATGGACATAGCCAGTCCTATCCCACCTTGTGCTCTGGGGTTCCTGGTCATTGAACGGAGGCTGTCCCATCAAAGGTGAGTCCCTCTGACTGGTGAAGGAAGACTGTTCATCATGTTGACTAGAGGCCTAGGAAGAACAGAGTGTTATAGTCAACAAGCACAAATGGAGCCCTGAGGTTTCTGACCAGAGTTTATGGCCAGATGGGAGAACAAGGTCCCAGGGAGTGTGTATGTATGCATATGCATGTGGTTATTGGTATATATTGTTTATGCATGCATGATACACCTATAGGTCCCACTTACCTCTAAAGGCAGTCTGTTTTGCTCACATACAGGCATATGCATGCACCATAGGTTCATGGGTCCCACTTAGTTCCAAAGGCAGTCTGTTTTGCTCACATACAGGTACATGCATGCACCATAGGTTCATGGTCCCATTTAACTCCAAAGGCAGTCTGTTTTTCTCACACACGGGTATATGCATGCATCATAGGCTCTTGAGTCCCACTTTGCACCACAAGGCAAGGGTGACCGGCAAGCTGTCCTGCTTATACAAGTGCATTCAGTTGCTTCTAGTGACCTCTCACCTTTCTGCTGGCCCCAACGGGTGGCTCTCGCGCCCGAGAAAGTGCTGATGCCAGGGCAGTGATGGCTCTGCTAAGTTCTGGCTGGAAGCCCAAGGGAGAGATGCTTGGAGTACAGCCTAGGGAAGAAGACAGAGCAGCAGCACATCAACGGTCATCTCAGCCCAGCACAGGGAACCACCTGATACCCACTTTCCCTGTTCTTCAGTTCCTAGCCACATGTGGGGCTAAGCACATGCCACTCCTCTTCCCATTGTCTTTTCCCTTTCGTGACACAAAATCCCTCTCTGGCTGAGATGGTTACCTTACTGTGCTCGTTGCTGTGGACAGAGCCTTGATCACATGTGGAGATGCTTTGTGCATGAATGTACATATAATCATCTCTTCCCTCTGAGTATCAAACTATTTCTCACTTGTGTTTAACAATAAACTATTCACAGGTCTGCCGATCCTTTATATACATCTCTCTATGACTTCTTCCCCTTATTTCGGTTTCTCCTCTCTCCAGCCCTGCTCACCATGCATCCCTACAGACACATCTGTAGCTAGAGTTTTCCTGCCTGGCCCACAGTCAGGATAAATCTCTTTCACCTGCCAGTCCCACAGCCGCTCAGACCCAACCAAGGAAACACAGAGACTTCTATTGCTTATAAACTGTATGGCCGTGGCAGGCTTCTTGCCAACTGTCCTTATATCTTAAGTTATCCATTTCCATAAATCTATATCTTGCCACGTGGCTCGTAGCTTACCGGCATCTTTACATGCTGCTTGTCCTGGCGGTTGCTGGCTGGCAGGCTGGCAGGCAGTGACTCCTTCTGCCTTCCTGCTCTTTTAATTCTCTCTGTTAGTCCCGCCTACTTCCTGCCTAGCCACTGGCCAATCAGTGCTTTATTAGCAACACATTTGCCATACAGAACATCCCACAGCACACATCTCCCTCTGTTCCCACACTTGAAGGCACTATATCCTGTGTAGCCTCCTGGGGCTTGACAGGGAGAGCATGACATTCCACCCAGGAGCTTTTCCTGGGCTATAGAGCAAACTTCCTCTAATGGTAGAAAGCAATTAAGCTCTCTTTCCTGTTTGATGGAACTTTATATCCCATTGTTTGGCATGGGGCATGATCCCCTATCAAGGGAAATCCCGAATCCTCCACCTTGCAGTATGTGATGGTTCAGGATGGAAATGGGCTTCATCTAGCTGCCCAATGCACCCTGTCAGTAAGCATCCAGGGTGGGTGGGGCCATCTGGACACAGCTTTACAGCTTGTCTCAGGAAGCTTTCAGGGCAAATAGGCTTTCTTGGTCCCCCTCTCAATCATTGGCCAGAGATGACAAGATACTAACCAAAAGCCCAAGAAGAAAGAACTGGTGTAGAGAGAAGCCCACAGAAGCCTCAAATCCCCATGAGGGGGTCGGACAGGACTGAGAAGGGTTTCTGATGAATGTCTGACCGAGTTTCCCACTCCCTCCCCAAGGCCAGTCCTCCAGCATCAGGGCCTGAGGTCCTCATGACACTCACAGTACATAACAGTGGTGTCCCTGCCATCTGGATCACTCGGTAAATCACATCCTCAGACGATGAGGGGCCTGGTACTGTCTCCTGAGACTGAGCTGAGCACCACACGAGATGACTAAGTGGAGCTGCACACTCAGGCAGCAAGTATTCATGCTGTGACTCTACTGCTGGTCCTCTGCAACCACACCCGCCTCTCACCCGGAGCAAGCTGCCAGGAGTCTGTCCCAGATGAGGCAGTGTGACTGCTTCTTGCTTCCTGTGGTTCCTCGCTCTCTCCAGTAACTGTTTCCCTATGGGTTTTGACCCCTGGCTCAGGGTGTTTGTCCTTGACCAGAGATGGAAGTTCTGTCAGGCTGGTGCCCTGCAGAAAATCCTAGAAAAATCAGAGCTGTGTTACCTCTTTGTAGTTGGGTCCCTGTGGGCTCAGGCTGTCAGTAGGTTAGTGGTTGCTTTCTGAGTGGTTGCCCAGGGAGGAGAGGGGCTGACCTGGAGTCCCTGTAGCTGCTGGCTCGCAGCCCTGTAGAAGGCCAATGCATCCTCCCTGTGCCTACTCAGCTGGGCTGCTAGGTGCAGACTCTGGTCCTCCAGCTTGTCATAGAGTGTGCGCACACTGAAGTCCTCCAGCGTCAGGGCCTGGGGTGGTTCCCCTGTCAGGGGAGATCTTGGAGTGACATTTGTGGATGAGCAGAGAACCGGGTGGGGAGGAGGGGGGAAAGAGAAAGCCAGCTGCTTCCAACCCCAGTCAGCATTGAAGAAGAAGAAGGAGAGTGAGGCCTTATGGGAGGGGAACTGAGAGCTTTGTGTGTAGGAAGAGGTGGGGGAGAAGCTATTCTGTGTGGCTGTGATCTAAAGGGCTTTGACTGCACCATAGGTGGTTCAGCCTTCCTGGGGGAGCCGTGTGGTGTCCTCGGAAGCCTTGCCTGATGCTTTATGCCCTCCTCCTCTTCCCTCCGCTTGTACCCCCCCCCCCACCATCTGTGTTCTCACAGCCACGGTGCTTTGTGCTCACCCCTTCTGACACCACGGCTCTTGTGACTCGTGTCTAGCTGGACTTTGCCAGCACCCTCACCATGAGTGCCCCCACAGCACCAAGCACTAAGTTCACTGAGTACTTATTTGGCAAGGAATGTGACCCAGGCCGACTTCGGGAAGGGAAGAATCAGGGTGGCTCCGTTAAGGTTGCTGCCTCCCCAGCCTTTGGCTCCTGTGGACAGTCACAAGTCCCATGGTGGCTCTCCATGGCCCCAGACCTCTTCCCTCCCACCTATCCGGCTCTGAAAGAGGGAAAATGGGATGACAAAGGCCCCTTTCCACTGCAGTGTGCAAAGTGCTGAAGAAAAACCAGGACACCGCATCCAGAAGCACTAGTCTTCAAAAGTGAGGGAGCAATGATGGAATTCCCAGAGAATCAGAAGCAGAGGGTGTCTGTTACCATGGGATCTGCTATATAGAAATACTCGCAGAAGCCTTGGAGGGGACATGAAAAGATGCTGGATAGTAGCTTGAAGCTAGAGAGTAACTTGAAAATAAAGAGAAAAATAAAGACTTTAATGATTAGCAAGGAGTCAGTTGGAGAAGCTGGTATTTATTGCAACAACTGTTTGTGACTCCATATTTAAAATCTCCAGTGTATGAACTGGAAAGTCTCCAGAGTGTGGGAAAATCTCTCCGGCTAACTTTGAGTCTCATTTAAGAGACCAATACATTAAAAAATTATTTGGCTAAAAGTTTATGCTATTATAACTTTGATTTGTACTTATTCTCTTCTTTCTATATAATTTAAGAGGTACTTAGAGACCTCCAGGGTAAGATGGAAGATTAGAGACTGCCTTCTGGGGACATGGTGAGTGAAAAAGAGTCAGGAGAGCAAAGAATGGTGTCGATTCCAAAGAAAGAAATTTTGGAAAGAGCATTGAAAATCACATGGTGTCACAGGACAGCCACAACGTGCAGGAAAACAGAAGGACGGTGCGGAGAAAAAGCGCAAACTGCACCCGGCTCCATCTTCATGCTTCCTGGTGGAGGAGGGGAAACAGACACCTCCTCCAGAAGGTGGTCCTGGCGGCTCCAGTGAGGAGAGATGGACAGTCCCACCCACGGGACAAACCCACAGTTCTCTCCAAGCCTCGAATCCAGTGGGGGTTCTGGTGAGACAGCAATTCCTCCAGTGTGGTGGGTGGGTCGTGAGCAGTGAGGAACTCCATAGTGTTTTGCCATTCTCCATGCATCAGATGGCTATGAACCATCTTGAAACAATCTAAGGTTTAAGACTGGAGAGTCAATGGGAGACACACTTCTGTGTTGCCTCCCTCAGTGACATGGCATCAGGTTCAATAAAACACATTTTTTCCAAGTAGCCTTTCATTGCCCACTTTCAGTGGTGTAGGCTGAGGAAGTGTAAAGAAAGACAGCTACCTTGAGAGCTTGTCAACAAGGAACAATCGATCACACAAATCGGAGAGCCTGAGGCCAACCTGCCATAGCCCAGAGTTGTAGACAACTAAGGGAGGCAGTGAGTGGTAGAAGGAGAGGACTGTGGGGGACAAGCCAAAAACTTGTAGGCAACAGAGGGCATGGCTCCGGAGTGGAGAGCAGAGACATTTGAAACAAAGACTAGAAAAGCAATAGAGGAAGTCAATTAAAAGTTCATTCACTGAAAAGAGCAACACTGTGTGTGTGTGTGTGTGTGTGTGTGTGTGTGTGTGTGTGTGTGTGTAAAGAATCAATGAAGACACAGATTCCTAAAATCGGAAGTGAAAATGGGGACATTATCACTAATTCTTCAGAAAACAAAAGGGTTGTATGAGTACGATGACAGGTCTGAGCCAGAAAGGCAGGTACTAAGGTGTGATGCAGCATCTGCTTGAAGCAGGAAAGCTACCAAGACTGACTCAGGAAGAAACAGGAAGGCCAGACAGACTCATAACCAGCAAGGAGACCAAGAGTCCGGAAGGAAATCTTTGCATCTTTGGTCATATGATCTCAGTAAAGGTTCCAAGAACACTCAGAGGGAATGGACAGGTTTTTGTTTGTTTGTTTGTTTGTTTAATAAATGGTTCTAGAAAAACTGGATGTTCACGTGTCAAGGAATCATTCTGAGTCCCTACTTAATACCACTTCCAGAAGTAAAGCAAAATGGACCAAAAACCTGAATGTAGAACCTAAATAAAACCCTCAGGGGAAAAAAAACAGCACAAATCCTTCATAATTTTGGATTTTCCCTTGATCCAATATCAAAATTAGAGGCAGTAATAAGGAAAAATATAGTATGGACATCATATAATCTAAAATAATTATATCTCAAAGATGTTGGTGGCTGGGAGCTCAGGTCAGTGATAGAACAGTTTGTGTCTCAGCCATCTTTCTATGTCTTCTAGTACCCACCAGTGTCTCTTAAGTGAAAAAAGACACTATAAATAGATTAAAATGGCAGCCTAGAGATTCGCAGAAAATGTTTTCACATCACATAAGTGATTATGGATTAATATCTAGAACACATAGAGAAGTCCTAAACCTAGGTGACCAATAACCTGATTCAAAATAAGCAAGGGATTCAACTAGACTTTCATTCAAGGAGATCTCACAAATAGCTAAGAAGTGTGCAAAGCAAATGGAAATCACCACGAGAAAACACCTCAAGCCCATGAGGATGGCTTTGTCAAATACATGGAGGAAGTGCAATGCCAAGCAGAGGAAAGGTCTCCTTCCAGAAGTTTCTTTGCAATGCCCTCCTGTTATCAATACCTGCTCACAGTCGCTGCGAAGGGTTGTGATGGAGGAAAATGGAGGACCACGATGAGAAGTCCTGAACTCTAAGAGAAACTGATGGTCATGCTCCCCTTAGAACGAGAGTACTTCTCCTTCCTGCCCCTGAGCTGAGCCGGGGCAGTGAGAGACTTGTCTTTGACTGTAGAAGAACTGACTAACATAGTAACAATTGGGGAGTCTTGCCTCAAACCCAGGGCCACTGTCTCGGTACACCATACTGGCTGAGGACCTCCGAAGACTCATATTTTTTACCCTAAGTCTTTCTACTTGTAAAATAGAGACAACACCTGGCAGCACTCCCTTGTTAGTACCAATGGGAGGCTCAGATGAATGAATGAATGAAGTATCTTATGGCCCGGTGGTGCTGTAGACCCATGAAGCACCATACCCAGAGGCTATGCCTGGTGAAGGTGTTGAAATGTGGGCAGAGAGAAGGGAGCTTGCTGCAAGCCAACAAGGTACCTGCGCCCCAAGTCATGTCCTTCTCCCTAGAATCAGCTTCTTCCCCTGAGCCCCAAGGACCAAGGTCTTCATAGGACAGGAGGCTGGAAGAAAGATCTGGCTTCGGCATGTGGACACACATGTGCTGAATCCATCCAGAGGGGCCCTCATAGGCCACTGGGAGGTACTCTGTCCAGAGTCCACAGGACCAGGGCAAAGCTCAGCAGTGCCTGACTCTTAGGAGGGACAAGTGGTGTTTACAGCAGCCCCTAGGTGGGGCTGGTCTAATGCAGATGCGTAGTGGAAGAACTTACTTGTCCCTGGGAGACCCATGCGCAGCAGGAATAAGAGGCTGCCCCACGCTTCTCCACTGGGATCCCCAAGATTTTGTGGGGCAGGCTTGGGGCACAGCAGGTTTCAGAAGTAGGCCAAGGCCAGTGAGCAGAGCTGTTACCAAGCCAGCAGCCAGTAGCACCCCTGAGAGTTGGAATAGGAAGGGCTAGACATCATTCCCTGACCAACCTCAGCAGTGACAGGGCAGTCTCCTCTAGTAATGGGCAGGGCTAGGTTTCTCCTGGTCTCAAGACCCAACCCAGAGAGCTCAGATTGTGACTGATGGAGACAAGCAGGAATGGGGGTGAGAAGGCCACAATCAAAACTCTGTGGGACCTCTTCTATCCGGGCTCCAATCATGGTCCTGCTGAGACCAACGGACTCAGGGGTGCAGGAAGGGAGCAGAAAGTCCACTCCAAACGGGGGAAATTTGGGTGTCATTCTGTACAACTGACACCCTCACTCAAGGCCAAGAGTCATCTGTGGGGCTGTATCCAGAATCACAGAAGGGCTGGCTCACACCACGGCCCTGTCATCAGGCCCCGTTCCAGACCTTCGGTCCTGGCCATCATGTCTGAATTGGTACCTGTGATCACTGCCCAGTCTGGGCCTAGGGTCAGCATGCTGTGCCTGAGGACCCCAAGCCTGCCAAGCTGATACGGAGAAGAGGGCTGCACAGGGGACAGGCCAGCACCACAAGCTGCCCCCTCCTCCTTCACCAGCACCACTGCGATATTCTCGGGCTTTCCGTTGTCTTGAAACACGTAGGTGCCTGGATCTAGGAACTGATGAGCAAACCTGGGGAGCAAAGAGACAGCATGTGGGAGCTGGTGTTGACAGGCCACCCAAGCCAGTGTGGTGTCTTTGGATTATGGCAGGGAGTCTTGGTATATTAAAACAGTCTCTCTGTCCTAACTTCCCACCAGGAAGGTCAGCAACAACCCTTCATCCCCACTTCCCAGACAACCCCACTGTGTTACCCTGAGAGGTTGAGATTTGTCTCTCGTACTAGATGGCCTAGTCTCCTGAAGGCTCCAGAGTCCCAGTGGGAGTTGCTGTTGAGCAGGTGCTGCATCTGGTACATGGGGTAGTGACTGGCTGACCTGTCTGAGGGATGTAAGTGGATCTGGGCTGAGGTTCAGATACTATCCTAAGCCCAGCCCTGGGCAGCCCAGATGCAGAGCTCATCACCCAGGTCTTAGGTAAAAGGGTAGAACTGAGATGTGTGTTGAATGAAATGCCACATTTCATCATAGCCCCCTTGGGATGATTCACTTATTAGTCTTGGTGTCAAGCGAGCCCTTCTAATCCTCTGCCTATGGAGAGTCCTACAGAGTCAAATGGTCTGGACATGGCAACAAGGCCCTTGTTGGTTTTTGTTATGAGCCCAGCTGATTCTCTGGCCCAGGAGATGTAGGATGCCCATCATGGCATACAGCGGGTCCTCACTAGGTGCTGTAGAATAGCTGGCTAACAAGGCAACTAAGGGATAAACCAAGCCCCTGGCACAGGTTGCTCTACTTGATATGGGTCTTTCCAGTGTGATGGAGAGGGCACATGACAAGATTTTCCACTCAGATATCAACAACAAGATGTACAAAGGGTGGGGTTCCCCAGGTCCCAGTGGGTTCTGGGAAACCAGTGTACCCGATCAAACATGGAGCTTATTTTTCCAGGCTCATGTTCTTCTCTGATCCATATCACCTTGCATTTCTGAAACTTCTGCTTCTTGCCCTGCTTCTCTGTGCTTTAAGTATTATAGTCCCCATGAGCCTGTCCTTGCTTCAGACAGCCCTGAGGCCACAGCTGGGACAATAAGCTACATCACCATGTGGGAACAGAGGTACGTGGAGTAAGTTACATCAGCCCACTCCACAGCAGAGCCCCAGGGAAGGACCCCCTTTGCTGAGGTATACTGAGGGATCTGGACTAATGTTCAGTGAATAGAATGTAGATGGGTGAAGTGGTTGAGATCAGAACTGGGAGAGACCCAAACGTTCTCCTCCATCAGTAGAAGGCTGCTTGCTCACGAGGGGTCAGGCCTACTCTGTCAGGCACCCAGCAGTGGGGGTTTCTGTGGAGAATGTAAGCTTCCATCATTTTGAGGAAGGTATCCATCATTGACTAATGAGCCAGAAGGAGGGGCTGCATGGCTCTTGGGAGCAGCTCTGCAGAACGCCAGGCCTGGCAAGATGACTGTGCCACAGCTTTGGAAATGATGGGTGAGCTGGGGCTCCAAGGTAGAGTGCGGTACAGCCTCCCTCAGTGACTTCCCTCTATCCCACAAGGCATAAAAATCTTGTAGGCCCATGGGTTTCAGGGAGTCAAGGAATGTTGAGATCAGGATCCATGCTCCATTTAGGCCTTAAAAACGAGGAAATGCAGTGAGCAAGTGGGTTGTGAGCTGTGTACAGCAGACGGCTGTGGCTTTCCCACTGCAGAGATGTAGACTCTCTGTGAGATCACCTGTGTGGGCATGGTGGGGTGGAGAGCCAGGACTTGAAGGGAGAGAGGGTCCCAGCTCTCCAGGTGGCACTTACTGTGGGCAAGAAGATGGAGCTGGAAGAGAATCACATCTCCAGCTGCTAGGCAGATCACTGGGTTCGGAATCTGGGGGTCAGTGTTGGGGTGCTTCCGGCCTGTTGTCCTGTGATGCCTCTGCAGCCAGGGACCGGATGCAGCTGTTCCTGGAATAATTGGGGGAGACAGAGCAGAGAGCTGGGCCTGACTGGGAGGCAATGCTGACCCATCAGTCCCATCTTGGAGGAGCAGGCCCAGCCCTGGGAACCTCTTTTTATGAATGTCTCTCCTCTGGGCCTTAAGGGGGGGGCCTCTCTCACACTCTCATCCCCCAAATTCTAGACACACTGAGGAGTGTATGAGGGGCTACAGATGGGCCACGCAAGGGCCCTGCCTTATCTTTCTTGGGGGAGCAAAGCCGCACCCCTTCCTCAACTTACCTTGGAGCAAGGAGATAAGCATGTCCACTCTGGAGACGACGAAACCAAAGGTACCATGGGGCCCAAACTGAACCAGGTGGACCCTGGCACTCCCTGGGAATTGCAGGTCAGGACCTAGAGTTTCCAAGAGCTCCTGAAAACATGCAATACCAGCTGCTGGGGCAGGGCAGGGTGGCAGGGAAGGACAAGAAGAGTTCGTCATTGAGTCCTGTGCATCCTCAGGGCTTGGTGATCCGGCCTCACTTCTCTCCAGTCGTCTCCTTCCTCACCAACAGCTGCCCAGGTCGCTTCCTAAGTCCTGGTCCCTCATTCTCTTTAGAGAGCACCCGGATTCCAGTTGGGCCCTCTGCTTGAGTCACCCAAGATTCCACCTCGCCCTTCTTCCCCTCCTCTCTATAAGTACCCTACTTGGAAGTCAGTGGGAAACCTCTCACCGTAGATCTGGCTAGCCCCAAACCAGGGGACCACTGTGACCCATCAAAGAGAAGACAAGAGCTGTCTAGCAGACAATCTTAGGTCAACCCCGCCAGGACGAGGCCTTGGCTCCCTTTCTTTCTACCTCCCATCACGAGAAGACATCGAGGCTTGAAGACAGCTATGGCAACAGCACAGTGGCTATAGCCTACCCCTGCCCTGAGCTCAGATGATTGGTCCTGGAAGGCCTGACACCATTTGTGTGACTATAATGAGTGGGCTCTGGTCCTAGACCGCACCTCACAAGCTCTAATATCTTCATATGATGTTGATACTTTGCAGTGTCCCTTCAGACGTTTAGACTGCATGGTGGGCATTGACATAGGAATATAATGTGACCCCCTCCTTCCTGCCTTCCCTCAGCCTACAGAATGGAAAGGCCCACAGGCAGAAAACCCAGGCAGGGAAGACCGTTATCAAATGGGCTTTTCCCTCCACTGAATAGTTCCTTTCCAACTGGTGCTTGGCTTCTCTGGAGCCATGGGTGCTGTGTGGCTTCATCTCTCTGCCCCCGGTGGTCAGATGTCTGCTGTCCCAAGTCAGTCTTCCCTGAATAGGCTCACCTTCTGGATGCTGTCCCCGGTCCTACTCTTCACACTGAGGATCAGCTCCTTGCCAGGGTCCCAGGACAAGGAGAGCTGGGGAGCATTGGCCAGACACCTAATGTCACAGAGTTCTTCTGCAGAGACGTACCCCAAGCACTGACAGCTGTAGGAGAGGTACGGGTCCTCTGAGAATGAGAGATGGGTTCTCAGCCCCTCCCCAAGGCAAGTGAGCTGTCTGCTTCCTCAGAGGCCACTGCACTGGGAATAGAGGTCGGTGACAATAATGTCTATGGTGTAGGCCCCTGCTTTGTAATGTTAAACCACATAGAGCAAGCAGGACTTTTCCAACATGGAGGCAATGTAGAAGGTAAGGAACAGGCTGATGTACCAGAATCATTGCTTCAGGCATATTACTGAGGCAAGCATGGGAAGAGACCCATGCATCCTGGAACAGTTCTGCTAGATCAGAGAATAACCCCCTCCCTGCCTAGCTCACAGGTCAGCAGCAGGATCAGGGCTTAGGACAGAAGTATAGATTTCAGATTAGCCTGTGGCCAGAGCAAGCATCTGTATTTGGACCAGAGCCTGGGGTGTGACCCCATGGGGTCACCTTTTCTTTAGCCCTGCGCTACAGACCCAAGCTAGCATTGGTCAGGGCCGCCTTGGGAAGTGTGGACTCAGGGAAGCTTCTGAAAGGAGCTTTCACTGGGCTTGGTGTCGCATGAGGCTGGGCTCTACTCCACCCTTCAGGATAGGCCCTCGGGTTTGCCAGAACAAGTGTGGAGAAGTTTTTGGAAGCTGTGCTCACTCACATTCCCAGAGCGGTGCTGAGTTTCCCACCTCCTGGGCCACAGAAGGAACTACAGTCATACTGCTGAGGAGACACACACTCACGGGTGGCAGCCAGGCGAACATCGCCAGGTGGACAGTGCTGGGCAACCTGCAGGAGTTGGCAAAAGAAAAGTCTAGGCCTTGGAGCCCCATAGGTCTGGTGGAAGTATTCTCAGCTTGGAAGAACATTCCAGAGACATGGGCAAGGTGGCTGACTTGGAGGTGACTGGAGCGAGTGGTGGGATGCTTCCCAGATGTGGTAAAGATGAGACTGGCCACGCCATCAGATATTAAGGGGAGCACAAAGGAGAGAGTTAGATTAGGGTGCAATAGAACAGTCCCACGGGCTGAACTGACATAGAGGGTCGTTTGCAGGAGGAAGTGACACTCCATGAGGACATCCTTGTGAATCCTGTGTGTCCTCATGAATCTGGGGGAGGGGGAGGAAGCTAGGGAGCTATGGTCCTTTCCTTGGAAGACACATGCCCATTTGGATGACCCAACTATCAAGCCCTGTACTAGCCAGACATGATCACACCTCTTCCTGAACAAAAACATAATTATTAAAAATGCAAAAATGTTATTATAATGCGTACTATATATAAAATATGTATGATATATAAATGAAAAACTAGTGAGGAAAGAAGCACATTTGGACAGTTGTCATATTTATAGCCGGTCCTGAGACGTGGTGAGGAGGCCTCTAGCCTCACCAGATCTCTGTCCAGGGATGGCAGACATGCTTAAGAAGCCAGACTCCCACAGATGAACAGCTGTGAAGGGGCAGGAGAACTCTGCAGTTCAGGTTAGGTTCCAAGGGGATGAGGTATGGAGGGCAGAGAAACTCTGGTTTGGGGATGTTGTCCTAGCTAGGGGCTATCTCTGAGGAATTCTGCAGTAGGTGGAGCCAGTTAGGAGACCACTCAGCTCTGAGAGTAGGTGGGATGGCAGAGAATGAGGAGACACCAGGGTTTGGGTGTTCTTGGCTGCAGTAAAGATGGTGGGAGAGATGGAGGGTGACCTGGCCTTGACCTGAGAAAGGACACAGGGAGACAGGGCTGGTTAATAACCTGTAGGATAGAAGCTCAGTTTGCTGCATTGTTTTTTAAACCTTCTTAGAGGCTGGTGAAAGTGTATGCGTGCGAGTGCCAGCCTTGGAGCCCCTGACTCAGTGGCCTGCGTCAGACACAGAGTTCATTCACAACCAGTATCCCCATACTGGTGCTGTCACTCTCGTTTCAAAGACTCCACTAAGAGGGGAACAGGGTCACCTATGCTCACAGGCAGGCCCCAGACAGGAAGCGACTGATGGCCCTAGGGGGCAGATGGGACAGGGTCTCTAGCCAGGGCTGCCTGAAGTCCGGGGCCATAGGCAGGTTGGTGAGTCTGCCCTCTAGTGGAGATAAGATGGCATGACTCATCTTGCTGGCTTTTCTCAAGGCAGCCAGGCTGAGAAATGAGGCAGGGAGAATCTTGATAGTCCTTAGCTAGTGGACAGGGCTTCCATCTGACATAGGGGTAGGAGGCCATAGGACCTTGACTCAAAAACTTTCTCCTCTTTGGCTCTAGGCATAGGCTTGGAGCTGTCTGTCACATGTAGACTAGGGCTCCAAGCTGAAATGTTTACACAGGTAAGGCCTATCTGGAGTGCAGTCTGCCACAGGTGGGTAAATGTGCCCTATAGGGAGAGACCCAGTAACCCCGGAAGAGCACAGAGAGCTTTGCACAAATGTCTGGGGATGAGGGGAGGTGGCCTACACACAATCCCAGTACGTAAGGGTGAGGTGGGAAGATCAAACATTCCAAAACCAAACCCCAAGCAATCCCTAAAACAGACAGACAGACAAATAAATAAATAGCCAGTGGGATGAGGGAGCCTCTCTAAAGACACAGCTGTGTTTTCCAAGGAATCAGCTTCAGAGTGGATGGATACTGATGGCCAGTCAGTCAGCCCAGGCAGTCCTGACCCTCCTGCTGGCCACAGCTCTCTGTTTACAATGTCCCGCTGATGGGATGTGCACAAGGCAAGTCCAGCCTTGCATGGCCACTGCTGCTTGCCATTTCCAAGAAGTCAGATCATCAACAGCCCTCGGATCCACCCGGGGAGATCCCTGCTCTTTGCAGATGAGGGTGGCACAGTGGCCTGGCTTCTCTAAAGTCCTCCATGCTGAGGAACGTCTTGTTGAAGAGGAACCCCTCTGCAAAGGATCTGACACACGCCAACACTTGTGTCTGGGACCTTGTGGAGTGGCCTCAGGAGTGCCCATTCTCCCTCCCCTGTCTGTCCTAGGTCTGTCGGGCCTACCTGGGGTTGGCAATCCTCATCGCTGTGGCTGTTGCTCTCCTGGTCAGTTTCCAGACCCTTGTGGTCATAGGAGACATGCCCAGCCTGGCAGAGGCAGGAACCATCTGACTTTTGGAAGATCCTGTTTAGACCTCGACAGGTACAGGTAGAAGCACCTGGGGACAGAGAAGTTTGCTTACCTCGGAGTTTAGGGTCCAGCTATAGAACTCATAGACCAACTTTACCACAGTCCTGACCTCAGGGGACTGACTGTCAGAAGACACATGAGGTCTCAGTTGGTCAGTTTCAACCCTGACTTTGCATTGACACATCTGAGGACATGTCAAACAACATTGGTGTCCAGGTGTCCTGTGGACCACTTAAATCAGTGGATCTCAACCTCCCTAATGCTGTGACCCTTTAATACAGTTCCTCATGATGTGGGGATCCCAGCTATGAAATTATTTGTTGCTACTTCATAACTGTAATTTTGCTACTGTTATGAATTGTAATGTAAATATCTGTGTTTTCAGATGGTCTTGGGCGACCCCTATAAAGGGGTCATTTGACACCCAAAGGGGTCACAACCCACAGGTTGAGAACCACTATCTTAAATAGCTCTCTCTGAGGTCAGGCCAGGGTATATACCTTTTATAGTCGCCCATGATTTTCCTGTGTAGCCTGGGCTGAGACCTGCTGAGTACTGGACACCTGGCTAAAGGTTCATTACCATGCACATAGTGTGATCCTGTTCCTAGAACACAGGCCCAGCTGGCTGCTTCCAGGGCATGCTGGGAGAGAGAGCAGCAGCCCTGACAGCGGACACAGCAGCAGGGTCCCGTGGCTAGGCTCTGTGAGCTGAGGCAGCTTCTGCATGTCCAAGTGCTTGCTGGAGGCTGCACACATGTATCTCCCCCCATAGTGCAGCTCTCCTGACCCACCACCACTTATCCATGAAGATTGCTTCCCGAGTGTCACCCTGTAGATCCTCAGGCTGCGCATGCATATAAGGATGGCACAGCCACTGAAGGGAAGCATGCGCCTGGGGCTCACCCTGGGGAGAGAAAGCAACACTCCCACAGGGAAGGCAAGCTGCCTGTCCTGGACGGGAGCTGAAGGTGCCTGGGGGGCACGGCTGACAATCTTCTGCTGCTGCTGCTTGGCTGTTCCCTCCAAAGGTTCCTGCTGGACAGGGCCTGGGCTTGGATGTCCCCTCAGGACAGTAGTGGCCCACTGGGCAGGGCTGGTTGTCATAGCTCTCTGAGCCTGCAGAGGTAAGAGGGCTGTTCTGAGCCACTGACTCCAGCTGTGTGAGCGGGGCTGAGTAAAGCAGGGAGAGTCCTGGGAATGATGGGGACAGATACGGGGAGTGTGTGATGGTAGGGGACACTGCGGGCTCTGAACCCTGCCATCCATAGTCTCCTACCCATGGGTCTTCTGGGTACATAGCACACACCTTCCTCTCAGCTAGACACGGCTTAGGGTATCTGTGATACTGACTCACTGGGGATGTAGTTAGCACCCTCTGAGAGAATTCAGGTCTCCAGCTGTGCCCCTACTCACGCCCCTGGAACTTTGAACACTGCCATTTATGATTTGTCACCCTAATAGTGTGCGACGGTGAGTCCCAGGCCTGTCTCTTGTCTCACCTAAGGGCCCAGACCCTCATCCTGTCTTTGCCCAGGTGACACTCACCTTGGGGGCAGATGAATCCAGGTGGGCAGGGCTGGCAAGTCAGGGTATCCAGAGCAGGGCTGCGGTAGGTACCTGCCACACACAGGCGGCAGGAAGTCTCTGCAGAGACCCTAAGGCCACTCTTGTTCTGGGCCTCGGAGCCCCCAGGGCACACAAGGGGATGAGTGCTGCCTTGAGGGCAGTAATAGGGGAACGTGCACCTGCCCAGAAATAAGGCCCCAGACTCAGGCCACCTTGCCAGCAAAGCCCCCAGCCCAGCTCCAGCACCCCACCACCCACCCCCAGGACATGGGGTGGTCTGTGTCTGCTGGGCCTCTGCAGGCTGAATTACATTTGTGGAGAAGGCTGAGCCTAGGCAGGCAGGCCCGAAGCAATCTCTCCACACCTAGGTGGAGGGACATGTGACACAGCTGAGATAGCACTCCTGGACAGGAAGTTGGGATGATCTGATATGTGTTAACTAAAGTTCCCAGAAAAAAAAAAAAAAAAGTCACACCTATGTTAAAGACGGACTGATTAAAACTCTGTGATTAAGGAGAGTTGCAGAGCCAGAAGCAAATTATTTGGGGCTATCTTTTGCTCTCTTGTCATTCGCTGGCCACTTCTGTGTCTCACCTGACGTACTTGTGACTGTTCCATGAAACTGTGCGTCCATGTTAACTTGACTTGCACTAACACAGAAGCTGAGAATGCCGTTAGACAGCGTCTGCAGGCTGCAGCGGATCCTGCATTGACGTCACCTGCCTGCCTCAGGTTTGCACCCATAGACTGACAAAGTGCCTTGAGTTATGACTTCCTTCTTGCTGGGACTGAAAACTCTACGAAACCATCTTACTTGAGACGTAGCATCTGGGGTAAGCTGAATCCATGTTTCCAGGCCCCCAAATAACCCACCCTTCTTATTCTTCTCGTGAGGAGAGCTGTGCTTTTCGATGCTAGTTCTCAGGGTTGGTGATGAACACTAAGAACATTTTTGTTGTGGATGTATCCTAGATTATCTCTCACAGGCCACGTTTATAAGGAAAAAAATGTTTTTCATCTAAAATTGAAATGCAACCAAGTGTCTCATATTTGTATTTGCTAAATGTGGCTGCCCCACATAGGATGTTGCTGGAGGCTGAGAAGAGTGCCCTGGGGGCATCTCTTACTCACTGCTACCTTCCCAGAAGGGCTAGGTCCTAGCTGGGAATCCAGTTCAAAGGGTCACAAAATACATGCCCATGGACCCTGTCACATGGGTGCAATCACTGAGAAACTGGGGACTGATTTGTACAATATGGTCACTGAAGAGTGGCTCTGACTTATAGGATAGAGGAGGCAATCCCCCTGGGGGTTCAGCTTCATAGGAGAGAGGGGTTCCCTGAACAGGGCTCAGACTGATAAGGATGAGGAGAGACTTACCGCTGCCCAGGACCAGTGTAGGTAGAGGAACCTACAGGGCAGGCAAAGCCCCCAGGGCAAAGTGGGGGTACTCCAGTCCGGGGCCCACAGTAAGAACCGGCCCTGCAGGGGACCATGTCTACAGCACCTGAAGGAGACAAGGCTGGAATGCAGGCAAGGAGAGCCCTGGATGGGCCAGGTTTAGAGACATACTGAGTTTCTGTTGGCAGCTCATGGGATTCTGGGAAGGCCCTAGGCTGGGAGGAGAGCCAGGAAGTCCCCAGGATCCCTAGTAGAGGTCTGAGTGGGAAGACAGCTGTAGGGTGGGACATTGAGGCTTGTGAAGACCAGGGAGAGTTGAGAGGGCTCTGGCAATCATCACTGTGTAGTCAGAGAGGGAGACTCATGGGGTGGGAGCCCAGGAACAGAGAAAATCAAAGCAGAAGTGGGTCCCACCATGTTTTTGGAGCTGGTTGGGGTATGTGCCCTGTGTGGAGGGTGATGGAGTGTCAACAGAGAAACCACTGAAGGACATCTTCCTTGTGCCCCAGACCCATACCCATGTTGAATCCTTCCTGTCTACCCAAGCAGCAGAGATCCCAGAGGATCTTGAGTGTGGGACACAAAACACCCTGCGTTAGACTTGCCGTGTCTAGTAAACTGCTAGTCAGACCCTCCCTGACCTAGTTAAATCAGGGACTCTACAGCATCTTGGTCTTGGGGAGAGGCTGGTAAAGCTTGGGTGGGTCTGGGGAGTTAGGGGGAGGTCCTGGAGTGAGTGTGTACTGCAGCTTGGGCTCAGTAAAGGGCTCTTTCAGTCTCCAACCTGAGCCCCAAAGGTGAGAGCATGAAGGGTTGGTGACTCTAAAGGAAAGAGCCAGGCCAGGCTAGAAGGTCCTAGAGGCTCACCTGCTGGGCACTCTGACCCTGGCTGGCAGGGGATGGCAAACACATTGGCTCGACCAGTCACCTGTGTGTCGGGGCAGTAGTAGCCAGAGGGACAGAGCTCACAGTCCTGTGGTGAGGACGCCCCTGGCTCTGAACGGAAGGTGCCAGGTGGGCAGAGAAAAGCACCCTGTGCACCTGGACACCAGTGGCCAGGGGGGCATGGGTGGTCTTCAAAAGAGGAGAGGCCTGGAGGGAAAACACCATGAAAAGTAGGGTCTCCCCGAGGCCTTCCCATGGCCTGTTCCCACTCATCCTCCAGATGGCCGTGTTATCCTGAAAAAGGGCTCTTACCTGGCCATGGGCAGTGATACCCAGTGGGGCAGGGGAGGCACTCAGCTGGGCTCTGGCCTCCTTCTGTGGCCAGGTAGGTATGCTCAGGGCATGCCTGGGGGGCTCCTGGGTGGGATTCGCTCATTCCTGGGCAGTAGTGGCCAGCAGGGCAGGGTTTCTTGGCTTGGGTTTCTGCAGGGTGAGGGCTACACTCACCTTTCTGCCCAAGCGTGCCCTCCCAGGCCCTCTCCATGTACAAACATCTTCTAGACTGTGACCCGTGTCACCTTGCCCTAAGACCTCACCTGCTTTGCACCACTGTCCTGGGGGACAGGGTCCACAGTCTTCTTTTTTCTGGGCTCCAGGGGTAGCCGCCAGGGTGTGAGGGGGACATGGGATGGGTTCTCCACTGCCCTCAGGGCAGTAAAATCCTAAAGTACAGAGTTTTCACTGTGTCTGATAGATAGTGGGAGCCAGGATAGAATGAGTCCAGAGGGCCTGCGTGGTCATGCTGGTCAATATGGAAGGTATGGACATTCATCCTGTTACCCCCACCAGTGTGGTAGTCATACCAGGCGTCATATGCACTTCCTGGGATACATTTTCATATTCTATGCACATACATGTTATATAGACAACTGGGTGGGTCCTGAACATCTCATACCTGTAGGCCAGAGGCAGGGTCTGTTACCTGGTGGGCACTGTTCTGCACATAGTTGTTTCTGGGTACACGGGGCCTGAGGTTTGCTGGGGTCTAACGCTATTTCAGAGGTTCCAGCTGAACAGAAGTAGCCAGCAGGACATCTTCCCCACACCTGTCCACGTCTAGTGGTCAAAGAGGGGGGTACAACAGTAAGAAGCAAGTGATGGAAGGTCTGCTCTGAGGCAGGAGGGAGAGCTCCCTAGCTAGAAGCTTTCTCTGGGAATCGCGGTGCTGCGGTCCTGCTTTGGAGCCCCAGCAGATTGGATCAGTGTGCCGCAGGCAACGCTAACACAGCGCAGCATCATTGAGAAAGAGGAGGGTGGGGCTCATACCCATCGTGGGTAGGCAGCTTCTCCTGCATGACCAGAGAGGGAAAGACCTGCATGTTGTTATCCCACTAAATTGTAGGGCACAAGTGGCTCAGGAGCAGGACTCAGGCTGCCATCAGCCCATGTCCTCCAGACAGCTCAGTCACCCTGAAACAGTTGCCTCTGGAAACGGGGACAGATGGAACAAGCAAGTATTCTATCTGCTTCCTGTACGGACTGGGGCGCCTGCTGGGTTCCTGGGAGCTTGGGCCTGGACTCTGAGACATCCATCTGATCTCTAGTTCTGCCACAGGGGAAGGCAGGCTCAACGAAAGGAAAGCCTTCTCAAACAGTGGAAGGGGGACCACCCTCCACACAGAGCCTGAGGAATCTCAGCGGCTGGGTTTGAAGTGGGGAAAGATTTTCTTAGAAGCAGCGTCAAGTCTGCAGAGAGCCTGGGTGCTTGTGTTTTATCTGTATCAGTGGGAATACCAGGCCCAGGGCTACCTAGAGAGACACTTGAGCCTGGGCAGCAGGGCTCTCCACCCAGGAAGACTGGACAGAGCAGGCAAAGAGCTGCGGATCACTGTAGTTTGACTGACCTGCAGTAGTGACCAGGGGGACAGATGGAGCAGTGGTTCTCTTCCTGGAGACCTGACACATCCTGAGGAGTGAAGGTCCCTGGGGGACACAGGCTTGGGGACCAAGTTCCTGGAAAAAAAAGAGAGAGAAGATGAGGCACCCTATAGGGGCCAGGGCCACATCAGTGCATGGGGACCCATAGCCTCCTCCCCGAACTAATTCATGACGTGAGTATATCTGTTCTTCAGCTTTCCCTCTAGGAAGAGGACAAGCCAAATGACCGCCACAATGGAATAACCCTGGAGGCTGCAAGATGGCTCCATGGCTAAGAAGCTTGCTGCCAAGCCTGACAACTTGATTTCTACCCCTAGGACCCATGCAGTGGAAGGAGAAAATGGATTCCTCCCAACTTGTCCTCTGTTCTAGCACACATGTTCACACACACACACACACACACACACACACATAATAAAAATAAAAATGAAAAACGGAACAATACTGTTACAGGGTCTTTAAACAGTAGTGAAAAGTTGGGGTACAAGGCCATGCCTCTAGCAAATGTTAGACTCCTTGAAATCCTCTTTCCCCACTTAAAACGCAACAGCTGGGGGTAAGTCTGAACCTTTTCCACATCTGTGTGAGGATGGGGAGAGCATCCTCTTGCCCTTTCTCCTCCTCTGTGGGGAGCAGGAGGTAACTGGACAGCAAGTGCCTTGGTGAATTGCTAGGTCCCAAGCACACCGCCTTCTGATCACAGCCATGGCCCTGGTCGACAGAGTGCTGACTCTGGCTCTGTTGTCTTAGTACACAGGCACTGTGTTTTTTTTTTTTTTTTTGGTTTTTCGAGACAGGGTTTCTCTGTGTAGCTTTGTGCCTTTCCTGGAACTCGCTTTGGAGACCAGGCTGGCCTCGAACTCACAGAGATCCGCCTGGCTCTGCCTCCCGAGTGCTGGGATTAAAGGTGTGCGCCACCACTGCCCGGCTAGGCACTGTGTTTTAACAGTTGTCAGAGTCAGCCTCCTCTACACAGGGATGCCTCTGAATGCCCAGTAGACCCAGGTTGATGATTTTGTATTGTGTACCAAGTGATCACCGGGACCCTTTGGGAAGAGGTGTAGGTACAACATGGGATCGGAGGAAGAGAAGACCAGCAGTAGAATGGGAAAACAGACAGGAAGCTGACCAGGGCAATAAAGCAGGAGGCTGGATGCGCTCATGTCGGATCCTGGTACAGGTCGACATGCTTGGGGGCTGGAATGATCGAGCGAAGGAAGGCAGGCAGATTGTGGGAGAATAGGACCTGTAAGGGTGTGAAGATGAGGTTCCTACACATACCAGCTTGGCAGTAAGCATGGGCTGGACAGGGCCTGGGTGTCTGAGTGCCAGGATATGGGCAGTAGGAGCCTGGTGGACATGAAAAGCAGGTGTCTGAGCCCAGGGAGGACTGGTAGTGTCCACGGTGGCACAGGACAGGCCATGCAGCTCCTGGCTGGCAGAAGTGACCCTGGAAGGTAGATTACAAATAGACATCTCTAAGTCTAGGACAGGAGTGGTCGAGGAGTCTCCATGGGTTGACATGGTGTTTTTCTTCCCTTGGGTTTAGACCACAGCAAACTGCAGGGGAGAAGAGGCCAGAAGAAGTTGGGAAAACTAAAGCTTGGGAGACGAAGGTATTGGAGTTCATCCCTTGTGACCCACTGAGCTGTCTTGATGCCCATAGTCTGAGGGCTAAACTTCACCACAAGCCAAGGCCGTACCTTCTGCCTCCTGGATCAGGAGACTGAGCTCCTTCCCATAGGAGCTTGGGAGGTACCTGAGGGCATGGGACAGGTGTAGAGGTAGAGGCGCTGGTATCCAAGGAGCAGTCAGAGTCAACTGTGCAGGATCCATTAGCTGAGCCGAGGTCTAGGCTAGGACAGAAGTATCCAGCTGGGCAGGGCCTGCAGCTTCCTTTAGAGGTACCACCTGCAGAGAGGAGGTCATGATATGGGGGCTTTGTTATTCTGTGGGCTCGGCCATTCCATAGAGCCACAGTGGAGCCTGGTCCAAACTCTTTAATGGAACTGTCACTGGTTGGGTTTCCCAGGGCAACTTATTCTGGGCTAGCCAATGGCACTGCCCGCATTGCCAGGATGTAGCCTGAGGGGTAGAAGAGTTAGGGAGCCTTAGCCGCATCTGGTCATGGCATGGCACCCAGACACCCAGCCAGTAAGTTTCCTTGCCACTGCATTGCTGTTCACAGGGAGACCCATGCTCAGCTCTGAACATCAAAGGGAAGAATCCCTTTCGGTCCCCTGGGAGTAGAGGAGAGGACACAGGGAAGATGCTCACCCATGAGGTTCCTTGTTGTCCCCAAAGGGCAGGGCACTGGGAACACAGAACCCTGTGGGCAGTAGTGGCCTCGGGGGCAGGGTCCATTGAGAGGAAAGGTGGTATTTCCCTGTGGTGTGGGGCTGGCAGCACCCCCCTTACAGTAGTAACCAGCTGAGCACGGTCCTTGGGTAGAGAAATAAGTGGAATTTTAGCAGAGCTACAGAAACTTAAGAGCTTGTTTGAACCCTGTCTGTATTAAGAGAAGTCCCCATCATGCTCCTACCTGGTCCTACCACCAGCTGCTACTGCCCCTAACCCTAGAGCATCATGGAAAGCAAAGTGAGAAGAAAAATGTTAAAAACACTGTACACCACTGAGCGGCAGTGATGTCCTTCCAATGGGCTCTCTCATCAGTGCTAGAAAGGACCCCAGCCACAGAAGGAGAAGCGTGTGAGTGTCAGGGAGTACTGGGCTAACTCTGGCTGGGGAAAATCCCATTCTCCACAACAGCCACGCGAGATGGTCCTCTTGTCATCCTCTGCCGCATGGGGAAGACAGCCCGATCGGTCAGCGATCTGTCCAGCGTCACACTTGTATGAGGCACAGAGCCCGTTGATATCTGCCTGTAGCTACAAAGCCTGCTCTTGGCAGCAGACAGACCTCACAGAGAGAGAGGAAGGAAAAGGAAGTGGCAAGTATGATCCAGGCTGCACTCATGTCTGCTGAGGAGTGGACCTTAGGGCCTGAGAGCTTGGGGCAGGCACAAGCCTTGATTTTGGTTTGGGTTTGGGTTTGGGTTTGGGAAGCCTGTCCATGGATCGACAGACCTACCTATCTATCTATCTATCTATCTATCTATCTATCTATCTATCTATCTATCATCTACTGATCTATCTATCCATCGATATGTATGAACCAGACAAGGAGTCACAGAAGCTGTACCCAGTCTGTCTACTGTGAGAAGCCTGTGTAGCAGGGATACCCTTAGGCTGCCTATCTCTGCTGGCATGTCCATACCTACCTTCTGGCCATGTGTTGCCTTCCCCAGGGCAATAGCTCCCTGCAGGGCAGAGCTGGCAGGACCTGGGAGATACAGCACTTTCCTGTGGGTTCAGGGTTCCTTCTGGGCAGGGATGAGCTGAGGGTGTCCCTGCTGGGCAGTAGTGACCTACAGGCAAAGCCAAAGTGATCAGGGGCTGTCCCGGAACCTGGCTATCCTCTAACATGTGGCTTCCCATTACAGTGACAGAGAAGTCAGAACAGCCTTGAGGGTCAGATGTCAGCCAGAGGGGAGGGCATGAGGGGATACTAGGCAAGAAATGAGGCTTGTAGAGCCAGACTTTAGACATAGACCTGTGTGTCATGGCAGGGAGATATGAGCATATGCTTGAGAGTATGTGAACCTAAGTGTGTAAAAGAAGCATGACTCTGAGTATATGTATGAACTTGTATGTGTGAGAGAGAGAGAAAGAGAGAGAGAGTGAGACACAGAGACACAGAGAGAGAGACAGAGAAGGGGGCTGAGTGTATGTATGAATGCATGTGGTTTTGTTTTGTGTGTGTGTGTCTTGTGTTTGTGTGTGTGTGTATGTGCACATGCACATGCATGAAGGAGGCTGAAAGCGTGCATGCCTACTCAGGACCATCAGCCTCAGGATAGGGTTATCCTCGTGACAGGAATGCCTGATGTAGGTAGCTCTGGCTTGTCAGACTGAAAAGGAAGAATTGCTGATGTTGAAGACAGTGGCCCAGGTGTCATTATCCAGGATTTTCCTAGAGTTCACAAGTGCCACACCAGGCAACCAGGTGATTGGGAGACTGGGTAGGGGAAACCTAGTCTTAAGGCAAGTATACAGCAGTGCCTTCTCTGAGACATTTTCTGAGAGGAGTCAGCCCAGAGCTCAAGGGTCTCTCAAGGGTCCCTAAGACAGCTTGAGACAAAGCAAATGCCCTATGTCCCAGGCTTGAGCTCTTTGTCAACTCATTCCTGGTTCCCAGGGGAGGGGCCTAGATGAACAGAGCAGCGTAGCACAGGAGACCACCCACCACTGTAATATCTTTCTATTGGAGGAGGGTATAAACCCAAGGATTATAAAGGTGGGGAAAGTTCGTGAAGGGGTACAGACTGCCCTGGTTTAGTGAGAGGTGTCCCCTGAGGCCTCAGACCAGCAGCAGAAGGCTGTCTAGGCTCCCTTCATGACCTTTACCCCACACCCTCCCTCTGAAGTACAACCAGCCCCATTGTATGGGTAGGTCTAGTCAGGAAAGCTGAGGTCTCATTGAACACTGAGTATGGAGGCCCTGGACATAACCAAGATGGCATCCAATTGCCCTACTGTGGAGAAGGAAGGCAAGGTCAGTCCCAGAGTTACCTTTTGGGCATGTGATAGGTTCCACAGTGGCTGCCTTGGGACAGTAGGTGCCTTGTGGGCAGGATAGGCAGGTGTCAGCCCCAGACAGTGGGCTAAAGGTACCAGGCCTACAGGGTAGTTCATGGTGGGCCCCTGGAGGACAGTAGAATCCTGGAGGACATCTGTATCCATAGGTCCCATCAGTGGGTGAGGAGACAGTGCTTCCTCCAAGGCAGACGTATCTGAGGACACAGAAAGCCGTGGCTGAATCTCCTCCATCCTGCTGAGACAGGAATTCCCAGGTAGCCTTGGGAGCCCTGAGTCTCAGGTTTGCTCTGGAGCCAGACCAATGTGACAGCCATGGCTGATGGTTCAGTTGGGTTCCTGGGACCAGAGCAGGTCACATATATAGGAGGAATTCCTCCACTCAAAACATGCTCTAGCTCTATGATGGAAACCAGAAGAGCCCAGGGAGATGGCTCTTCGAAGGGTAGGCATCTTCCAGGTAAACTCCATTCCCTGCAAATACTCCTCCCAGTCCTCAGTGCCCCTAGGCAGATAGGGTCGTCCATCCTTCAACATCTGAATGAAGCTCCTGGGGGCCATGATGTCTCTAGCCTGTTGAACAGTGAATAGCAAATGCACTGTAGGTATCTCACACACATGTTGCTAGTGGCAGCTGGCCAAGTCGGGAAAGACTCAGGCCTGCAAGTGTTAGGAAGTGCCTTGAACCTCACACGGTTATCACTGGGAGGCCATGGGGGTATGTATACACAGCAGTATCTAAATGGTAGGATATCCCCAGCCCACATGCTTGGGGAAACAGTCCTTGGTCTGTGCTTTTCAGTGGAGTCAAAGAGAGAGGATGAGGATTAAGGATTGGTCTGTGTTTGGACTTCTTTGCAGGCTCAGGTTGGGACTCAGACTCACTCCTCCTCTTCTGGAATGTTCCCTTACCCTGCATGGCAGAGACTAGCCTCCAGGACTTGGGATAGTCCAGTCTGACTACAGTAGTGTCCTAAAGGGCATGGCTGGCATTGGTCCTTGCTGTTCAGACCACGAGCAGAGGAATAGAACCCAGGAGGGCATGGAAGTGGAAAGCCTGTTCCCATGGGGCAAAAGAAGCCAGGGGGGCAGATGTCATTCCCAGAGAGTCCTGGGCCCTCCACCTGTGTAGAGGAGAGAAGAAAGAGAAGATGTCCAGTTAGAGCTGGGGCATCTGCTACCCACATCACAGCTATAACTAAGTATCAGGACTAGAGCCAGGGCTATTGCAAGATGCTGAACATCCCACTCTATCTTTCTCTCCTTTCTGTTTCCTGTCTTACTGAGCCCATGAGGCCTCTGGAGAGGAGTCACCAGGACCGCTGTCAGGATTCTGAACTCTTAAATCTTAGGGTCTGCTAGCTGCCTCCTTCCTGCTCCTTCTGTTTCTCCCTCCCTCACTTCTATCCTGTACTATTTCCTTTCCAGTGCATTGATGTACAATTCCCAGAAGAGCAGATCTCCCATTCTAAAAGGAAGATCTGCCCAAGAGAAGGGAAGATGTGCCCAAGAGAAGGCCAGGACCATGCAAGTTACATGGCAGGTCAGCGATAAATCAGTAATTACTATCCACCTCTATCTGCCCAGCCATCCTCAGTCTGTACCCATCACTCTATCCAACTCTTCTTACATTAGGTATGAAGATTCCTGTATGCATCCCCGTCTGTTCTTATTGCCACATGTTATCAATCTAAGATGTTATCTAGTGGAAAACAAGCTATGATCACTCTTGTCATGACTGCCAGACACCTTAGCTTCTATGATGTGGCTGATTTATTGATATTAAATATGAAAGAAATCCACATCTTACAATCGTGTGAGAAACTGTGGGCTCTGTACCCTGAGAGCCAGAAGGTCAGGGGGATCTGGCTTTCAGGGAGTTGCAGCCATGTAGGGAAGGAAAGGCTTCCCAGAAGTTTGGTGGTCCCAAGCCCATACACCCTGGACTGCTGGGGTCAAGTGTTACCTACTTTGTGTTGGATGGGAGTTGGGGACACAGCACCCCCTGTGCAGTAGTGGCCAGAGTGACAGAGTCCAGATGGCTGAGTCAGCCCTTGTGACACACAGAACATCCCTGGAAGGCGCAGAAAAAGCATGTGACAGAGAGATTTATCTTCACTGCCCACATGTTCCAGCAGAGACCCTGCTCCTTTTGGTTGTGCCCATCTCTGTCTTGCCCTCCATCTGCACTCCCCCACTTCAGCCCTTCCCCCATCCTTCCTGGTCCGGCCCAGACAAGCACAAGACAAGACAGCTAGCAGACAAGGGGGTGCAGTCCAGGGGGGGCTGGAGACTTGAGACTGCCCAGTCTCACTCCAGGGCTTCTAATCTCCGATGGGCACTCAGGGTTGTTCTTATCCCAAGTCCCAAAGGTAAACACGGGGGCAGGCCGGGCACAGGGGCTGAGGAGCCTCTAAGTACCCAGAGTGGGAGCTGTATGAGAGCCTACACTTCTGCCCTCTCTTCCCTTCTCTTTCCACACTTCCTCCCAGGTCACCTGACTGTCCATAGTTGATGGAGAGTTCACAGACCTGCTGGACATGGCTCACAGTCCAGCTCTGTAGTAGCTCCTGGCCTGGGCCCAAATGTCCCCTGAGGGCACGGGCGGGCAGTGGCTGAGTGAGAGCCTGGGGGAAAAAAATAGTCTTGGATGCATAGGCTGGGGCCACCGTTACAAGGTCTAGGAGTCAATGGCAGAGTCAGCTTGACTCAAAGTGAAACTCCTGTGCTGATCAGCCTAGGTCAGAGACCAAGGATCCTAGCCCTTTGATCCAGGTGCTGACAGGGAGGGTCCCACATGGTTGATCATCTGGAGTGGAAGAACACGGTCCAGGAAATCTGCCTTCCTTGAGAGGCCCTGGTCGTTGAACCTAACTGCCCTTTTCCACGCCAGGCTATCACCCTTGGCACAGACTCAGTCTGTGTGCCACATCCACTTGGGGCACTGAGTTGGACTTGACCAGCTAGGTCCTGGGGCTCAGGCTGTCCTTCCCTATCCTTTACCTGTGTCTCCACTGTGCTCAGACCCAGGCTGGGCACTGCGGAGATGCAAAGCTATGAGTGACAGAGGCCCTGCCCTAGTTTAAGTCCCTAATATTTTCCTGTTGCAACCTTGCCAGTTACAGCCCTTCCCACGCCAACTTCAGTTGTTAGAGCAACTCACAGTGGCTGTGAGTCACAAAGTGGTCTGTACCTATAAAAATAGATCCATCAAGTCTCCGGGGATCAGCCTACTCAGAGGTCACCTGCTAGCTCCTGGAACCTACCTGTGCTGGAGACCTCACAGTAGAACCCCATGGGGCAGAGCTCACAAGAGCCCTGAGCCTCCTGAGGCTGGAAGGTTCCATTTCCACAGGCCTTTGGCTGGGGTGACCCCTCAGGACAGTAGAAGCCTTGAGGGCACCGGAAGGATGTCGGGGTGGCTGAGGTCTGGCCAGGGGGGCAGTAATATCCTGCTAAGCATGGCCCATCAGGGAAGCGTTTCCCAGTCCCTGTAGAGAGGGGCGGAGTCAGTGTGGCTGGTTTCAAACAACAACAGGTACCTGGGCCCAGCCTATGCTTGAAGGAGTCTACGCATGTCATGCAGTCTAAGACATGAGGCGTGGCAGCCATTTCTTTGTTTCTCTTCCTGGCTCCGTGTTCCCTCCTGGATGTGTGACCTTTTCTGGAACTGTGTCTCCTTCTGGCTCTGGAACCTCTTGGAGTTCTGAGACCTCTCCTAGCTCCTAGCTCCTAGCTCCTAGCTCCTAGGTCCTAGGTCCTAGGTCCTAGCTCCTAGCTCCTAGCTCCTAGCTCCTAGCTCCTAGCTCCTAGCTCCTAGCTCCTAGCTCCTAGCTCCTAGCTCCTAGCTCCTAACTCCTAGCTCCTAGCTCCTAGCTCCTAGCTCCTAGCACCCAGCTCTGCAGGCCCTCTTAGCTCTGCAGTCTCTCCCAGCCCTGTAGCTCAGTTCCTCTGTGCTTCCTCTCCTCCTCTCCTCCATGGGACTGTACCCAGCACAGGGAGTGAGCACTGCTATCGGAACCTGGATGTACAGGCCAGGCAATGGGGTTGCAGTGAGCAGGGGTGGGGCCTAGATGTAGGGGAAGGTTGGCATTCCATGTCCCCAGCCTGATTCTGGCATCACTCACCAGTGTTCTTTGGGGTCCCCTTCTTTTTGGGCTGCATCTACCTGCTACTTACCTTCTGACAGTACCTTGTGCCGTGAAGTTTATTATATAGATGAGACAGACATCTAAGTGACAAATGCCCCTCTCAGACATCACCTTCAATTTCACATGGCCACTACTGTGGCCTCCCGGCTTCAGGCTCATCCTAATCCGAGCTTCCTACACAGGCCACACCTCTGCTTCCTGCATGTTGGTGCCTTGCCTTTCCCAGTCCTACTTGTGAATTCCCTAGGTCACCTTTGAGTCCAGAGAAAATCCTCCACCAAGCCTTCCCCAATAAAATGAGGTCAAAGTCACCTTTCTCAGAACACTGGAGTAGCCTTGCCCTGTCCACACCCCCCTCCCGAAAGTGTTAGACTGAGTTCAGTACATGCCTCACCTTGGTCATGATGTGGCCTCTTTTTCCTTTCAGTTCCTTCTCAGTCTAAGATCTCCTTGCTTTCCTGCCTACCGCTAGCTTATCTAGGTCTCTAGAAGTGCTTGCTCTAGGGACGCCCCCTGTAGGCAGGCCTGGGGCAACCGAAACAAGAGGATTGGATAATAGCATGGCTAAATCCAAGAGTGAGATTGATCACCTGAGTCAGCGCAGAATTGGCCTGCAGGGCAGGGTCTACAGTCCTTGGTGCTTTGTGCTCCAGGCCTCTCTCGGAAGGTTCCCCCAGGACACGGGTGCTGAGTGGGGTTCTGGGTACCCAAAGGACAGTAGTAGCCAGCAGGACAGTCCACTGGTGTCACAGCTCTAGTTCCTGGCTCCAAAATTCCTGAGGGACAGAACCTGTAGAACACAATTGGTGTTGGGCATTAAAGAGTTGGTGTCATCTACATCATCAGGCTTTCTTAGAACTGGGGTTCTCCCAGGAGGAAGCTGCTGGGACACAGAGGATGTGGGAAGACATAAAGTCACCATCAGCCCATCTGAAGACAGAGGTAACGGACACCAGATGGATGGTGGGCTTGTTTCTTGAGCTTTGTCCACGGACCTGCAGCTTTCCAAGGCCATGCATGGCTTTGGGGTGTTTGGTCATGGGGCTGCGGTCTTGCGATTAATGGTCATTCTATGATATGGATTAGTCCCTCTATCCTCATGGAGTGTGTGGTAAGTCAGATGTAAACAGACAGAAAAGAAAAGTCCTGGGTGAAAGCTCTTACTTCCCAGCAGGGCACATCTTGCAGAAGCTCTGTCCAGGTTCATCCTGATATTGCCCAGGGGGACAGGCTCGAGGCTCTAGGCTGCCAGGGGGGCAAGAGTGCCCCAGAGGGCAAATGGTATCTAGAAAAGCAAAGGGAGAGGGCTGTTCCTCTTGGGGGCTTCGACCTCATTCTAACCACAGCTGCTGTTGCTCCCTCCATATCAGTGTGGCTGTGTGGGCTGGGTAGGCATCTGAATTCCTCTTCTTGGAGGAGGCTCCTTCATAGTCCTTCAAATTTGTTTAATTAATGACTACTCCTTGGAATGCAGAACCGGTGTCTTCCAACGATGCATATGGCCTTGGCTTCTTAACCTTCTCAGCCTGTCTTCCCACTTTGTGTTGGCCTTATTTGGAGGACACACCCTAACTGTTCTCAGGCTGCACCACACAGGTCCCAGGAACCACTGTGACCTCACTCCTTTCTCTTTTGTAGCAGGAGAGCAGGTCAGAGGGAGACTGAACAATATAGATAGGCCAACTTTCAACTCATTCTGATTAAAAACAAAAACAAAAGGAATGCTAAATAATTCTGCCATAATTATAGTCCTAATAACTGATAACAGCCAAGTGAATAGAAGACGGAGACCTATGAGCCCATGATCCTTCAGAACATCTGATTCTGCTGACTGCCCAATTTATGAATTAAATATCATCAAATAATCTTCATTAAACTTAATTTGTCTGGGCTTTCCTTTGAACAGTCCCCAGGAGACAGAATTGTGCAGACCTTGGAATCACATCTTTTCCCTTCTCTGCCTCGCTCATGTCTCACTAGAGCTGTTTTGTGTGATCCTGGGGTACTTTTATCCCCTTCCCTGAAGCACAGAATTCTCCATCTTTAACTGACTTTCTTTTAAGTACTTCTAGGCTCCTCCATTTCCTTCCCTCATTCCAGGAATCCTCACCTCCATTTCCAAGCGGGGGCTACAGGGCTCTGAGGTTAGGAGCCTCGCTCACAAATGGTCTTTCACAGTCCAGGAGCCAGGGGAGCTGAGCTCAGGGGTACCCATAACACATCTCCCTCTAGAGCTCCATAGTATTCTTCCTTTTGAGAATAAGGAGGGTCTGCCCTTACCTGGACTGTGTCCAGAGACAGAGGCCTGAGGGCAGTACCAGCCCCCTTCACACAGGGCCTCTGGGGAGCTCAGGCCAGCCTGGGAGCAGAACCAGCCAGCTGGGCATGGTTGGCAGTCCTTCACAGAAGTAGCGCCTGGCATGGTCAGGAGGAAGCCTGCAGGTGCACACTGGGAGTTGGAATGGGTGGTTTCCCAGATAGAGACCCACGATGGTCTATCTCGTGATGGCTTTTCAGCTTCATTCACTCCATCTCACAGAGAGTGCTCATGAACTTGAAAGCCATCAGTCAGGCTCAGATGATACCCTCCCTCATTCTCAGCAGTGTCTCTGTCTCACCCCTCTCTGCCACCTTCATTCAGATGCTGGACCACGCTTTGGATCGCTTGAGGCATCCTTACAAACCACGTATTCCACACTAGTCCTGTGTTGTCTACATCCTGATTCCTAACGGGTTTCTTCTGTGTCCTTCCCCAGGAGAGCCCCAAGGCTGGGCCCCAGCTCCTCTTGTCTCAAAGGCCTAGAGCAGACCTCACGCCTTGGAGACCTACCAGGGGCACATGGAACAGGATGGGGGCTTCCCTGGGGACAGAAGTGGCCTGCAGGACAGAGGTCTCCTGTAATCCCATCAGTGGGATTCGGGACAGATGCTCCACGATTGCAGTAGAACCCAGCACGACAGAGCCCTGATGGGGTAACCAACCCAGGCAGGAGACAGTAGGACCCTAGAGAGAACAACAGGATGGCCCTGAGATGGAGCTGAAGGGTTTGGGTATTTCGCTTCAGGGCCAATTTCCTAAGATGCTCTTGGGCCTCCTTGGAACCAGGCCTGAGGCACAGACTCACTGGATAAGGGAGGGCATGGCTTAATGTGGTCAGGATAGCAGACCTCTCGAGTCTCCGACCCTTACCTGGTTCACAGGGGCTGCAGTCTGACCGATGGACTCCCCCTCTCTGTGGCTTGTACATGCCCCGGGGACACGGGAACTGAGAGGCAAAGGTGGTGGAGGCTGGGCAGTAATGGCCAGCAGGACACTCATTCCCTGCCACAGAAGAGGTGTTGGCTGGGCAGAAGAAACTGCAGAGAGAAGAGAGGAAGGGTCAGAGGGCTGGGTGGCCACTGCGTCCTGATGGCAGCTAGAGGTTACCTGAGTCCTACACTACGGCCTTCCTGAGTCGTGGCTTGGTGTGGGACACATCTCTGCATAGCCCATTGCTAAGGGTGTGGGGCTAGGGGGGCAAAAATGGCATAAATAAATGGCAAATAAACAGACTCAGATTTGAAGTGTGGAATAATGCATCGATGCTCAACAAAGTTATCAAAAGATACAGAGACTGATGGGGAGGGAGAGCACTGGGCTCGTCTGTGACTTCTTCCAGTTACAGAAGCCTCAAGTCGAAGGGATAAGTACCAGCCCCAGCTTGGCCACCTTCTGAAGCAGGAATGTAAATTGTATGTATGCAGAGACGAGAAGGGCCAGGGAACTGTCTCAAAACTCACCCCTGCGGGCAGGGTTCACAGTGGCCTTGAGCAACCAGGGCATTGTGGGTACCAGCTGGGCATGGCTTTGGTGAGACAGTGCCTGATGGGCAAAAGTGCCCTGCATGGGAAGTAAATAGCACAGGTGAGAGCTCAGGATAGCCTGATACCCCGATCAGAGCAGCCTTAGTCCTAACTCAGGCCTTGAAGTTGCCAGACCCCGGTGTTGTTGCCCAAGGCCTTGACCTCTGCTGGGTGACAGGCAGAGGAGGTGAACTCACATTTGACTTTGGAGAGTTCTCGTTCCAACCTTCCCAGGTTTTTCCATTACCCATAGAAAGTACCTGCAGGACATGGGCCACTGGTCCCATCCTCCAGCGAGTTGTTGGGGACAAGGGCTCCCTGGAGGCAGAAGAAGCCTTCACTGCAGGGCCCAGAAGGGTGGGCCAGGCCCACAGAGGCACAGTAATGGCCAGACAGACATGGAGAGCAAGCAGCCTGCAGAAGAAGTTAGGAGTGATCCACTGATAACCAACAAAGATATCAAAAGACAACACGTTTCAGTAGAGTAGTGTACATTCTTCTGTGTCTTGTTCCGATCACAAAAGCCTCAGGGTGAAGGAGACTCATGACTCAATTTCTGCCAGGACAGGGAACTAGAATCTCTTCAGGAAGAGTCTTAAGAATGCTTGTTGAGAGATCCAAGACCATCCTCCTTGCATTCATGCTCCTCACAGCCAACCTCCCTCCAAACAGATGTTCACAGCTCTCTGCCAATACACTCTCAGGACAGATGCCCACCCCATCTCTGTGAGACCTCAACTATCTGCCTAACAAGCTCTTGGGTAGCCAAGAACTTACTCACTTACCCTCCAAACTATTCAGTCAGCATTGTCCTTTCTCCCTCTCTCCCTTCCTTCTTCTTTACTTCCATGCCATTTTGTACTCTGACCAATAAGCATCAGGGGGTGCCCAGCTCCTCCTGTATCTCTGATGGCCTCCAGGACTCCCCACCCTCCCAAATCTCCTTGAAGGTTTCAGTCTCCAGCTCATAGCTGCGCCACGTCAGGTACACACATGTTGGGGGCCATTCTGTGACTACAGCAGTGTGCAAGTCAGGCACCCTGGATCTGTGGCACTTACATTGTAGACAAGGAATAGGGTAACCATCAGTAAAGGGGTAAATGAGGCTGCTGTGTGTTTACGGAGCCAGGACAAACTTCCTTGGGTAGTGACTTGGGTAATGAACCGAAGAAGGAAGGCATCTTGCCACATGACCCAGATCTCCAGTGCCAGCTATAATCTTTGGTTTGGGGATCAGTGTGGTGTGATCAAACAGAGCCCACTCCACACCTGCCCTCTTGACTCAGGTTATGGTTTCCCTACCTCCGAGCCAAGCTTAGTCCACGGTCCAACGGTGCCAGGTGGGCAGGGCTGAGGCAGGGCTGAACCTCTAGGGCAGTAGTGTCCAGGGGGACAAGGACCAGCATTTTCTGGAACCAAGATGTGGGTTTAGCTATGGGGAAGGATATAAGAAGGCAGCCTAGTAGCTCCCCTGAGTTCCTGGTGGGAATGCTAGCCTATGGGATTGAGCTGCTGTTTCTGAGTACACTGAAGCACCCCTCCCCTAGGCTCCACCTTCTGCCTCCTGCACCACTTAAACTTCTGGCCACCTCGGGGAGGTCGGAGCTTTCTTAATGGTGGCCGCATTCTCTGCAAGGGACATTGTGAGTGGGGCAGGGCTCTTCCTGGGAGGTTTAACCCTGGGAGCCTGGAGGCTTCACAGTGTCCGGTACTGATGGAGGAGCTCACTAGGTAACTGTCCATTCTTCTACCTGCTGTAGGGTCTGGGTAGTATCCTGTGTAGGTTCATATTCTGCATTTCCCAGGGACTCTGGCAGAGCAGGACAGTTTCTAGCTACATGGCTGCAATTTCTCCCTTGTCTTTTCTCCCCTTGCATGGGCCACATGCCAAGAGGCCGGTGGGTGACTGAGCTGAGGAACTGGCTACTTCTCAGCTGGTTCCTAGCAGACCTCGTCTTCAGAGCTGGGGGATGAGCTATGCGTGGAGAGAATGCCCCGGTGCTACTACTGTCAGAAATTTGGTGTGACTCTTGCTGGGGGGGTGGTGGGGAGTGGAGCTTTGGAGTGACAGAAAGCTGCCCCGGTTGGCCTGTTTAATCCAGCCTTGCATCTGCTTGTGTGTCACTGGGCATGGAGTTCTTTCTTTCTGGACCTCAGCCTCCTTGTCTGCAGAGAGCGGTTTAATGGGATAGAAGAGTTTGTCCTTTCTTTACAGAATACCCAGGAAACTGAGTGTCTCACTGTGTTTTCTAGACACATGTCACATGGATTTCGAAGGACATGACCCCAGGAGATTCTATACTGCAGTGGTCCCTTGACTACACATGAGAAACACCTGAAGGCCCACCACAGTGACTGTCACTCCGATTTAACGCCCTGTCCTGTTCTGAGCATGTGATTCAGAGTTCCTGGTGACTGAAGGTACAGTCTGGCTGAGAACTTCTAACCAACAACTCCCAAGGTAAGCTTCCTTTGGCCAGCCTTAGTTTATGACATAGAAGATCTTTGTAGCTCTGCCCAGGATTAGGGAGTTGGTGGCATGGCTACAAGCAAGACCCCTGTTCATCCCTGAGCCAGAGTTTCATACCATCATGCAATAAGAATCTAAAAGCATCTCCTAGGACAGCTAGACAGCTACACGGGAAAGAACAGAAGGTTCAGTCTCTCTGAGTCAACCCCGCAGAAGGTAGGAGAATCTGAACACCCCGACTTCCTAATTGGGGTCTAGGAAGTCAGAATGTGTGGGATACCTTCAGTGCCAGCCTCTGGGTTGGGTCGTGTTGAGCCTCTGGTGCAGAAGAAGCCCTCCCAGCACTGCCCTCCAGCCTCCGTGGCATTGGCCCTGGGACAAAACCTGCCCCCATCGCATGCCCGGCACTCTGCCAGGCTGTTCAGCCCTGGTTCATAGCCATAGGTGCCTGGGGGACAGGGTTGCCAATCCAGACCAGTGCCTTCAGAACAGTAGAAGCCTGTGGATGGAGCAGAGGTAAAGGGTAGGCCCAGAAAGTTGGGGGATGGGCGGGGGAAGAGGAAGGGATGCCCTGGTGGGGGAGGGGAGGCATGGACAGCAGGCGGGGGGGGGGGGGGGGGGCTTGGTCTGTTAGGAGTTTCTGCACAAGGCATGAGCACCTCAAATGCCGGGAGCATGTGCTGTGAGGAGAGCACACAGCCAAGCCCGGGGGTACCTTGAGACTCAAAGAAGGCCTGATGGAAGTGAGTGGCCTGATGGGTGGGTAGCCTATGGCCCCATCCTCTAGCCGAAGGACCCTTGGACCAATTAGCAGGGCTGCGGGATGCTCACTAACCTCTGGGACACAGCTGCGGCCTCATCCCTGGAACACAGTAGCGACCACTTGGACAGATGAGACATTCTGTTACAGCAGCATGGGAAGCGTAAGAGCCAGGAGGGCACGGAGTGATGTCTACCATTCCCCAAGGACAGAAGTGCCCAGGAAGGCAAGATCTTCCAGAAAGACTCTCCATGAGGATAGCAGGGGCAGTTCCCCCAGTGCAGGGGACACTGGACAAATGTGAGAAAATAAAAAAAGCTTTAGTTAAAGGTACCGCCTGAGCAACAAGCAGCCTGAGGCAGAGGGTTGACTTTGAGTAGCGCTTGAGGACCCAGATCAGGTCAGTGACTGGGACCTTCCTTTCTTGTTCTCTTGTTCATCTCCCCGTCACAGTCTCTGACCTCAGACTGGCCTTACTGAGTCTTAAAGGAGGCAGCAAAGTGGCCTGGGACCACAGTCTGCTCCCTGAAACCCTCAGTGACCTTGCCTGCAAGGCTTTGGGTCCTGGCATGGCTTGGGCAATGGATAGCCTTCCTCAGATACACTGCAGGGGTTTCTTCTTGCTTTCTGGCTGGCTTGTCCCCATGTGGAACAGACCTCTGCATATCTACAGATAACCCCTCTCTAGACCTGGGAGGAGATGAACAATGTGCCTACCCTAGGAAGCAGGGTGTTGGCCAGGTTGGCAGGAGGCCCCCAGGGCAGAGTTGTCCTACAGAGCACTGCTGGCATCCTTCTGGGGCTCTGGTTCCTTCTGAAGACCAAGTTCCAGGTGGGCACGGGGCAGGGACTGGAGCCCCTGCAGGATCAGGGACTCAGAGAAGTAGCCATGTTGCCCCCCAGGCTCCTGTGCCCTGGGATCTTCCCTCCCCACAAACCAGGACAAGAATTCTTTCTCAGCAGCCAGAGGGGGGACACTTAAGTTGTGGAGTTTTTAATCACCATCCCTGAAGGAAAGTGGACAGTGAGAGGGCAGAAAATGATATTCTGTGCTATGGACTTGGTACAGGGAACTAAAAGGCTACATGCCAGTTGCTGTCCAGACCAGAAGAGAAGGGATACCCAGACCTGGATAGTCCTCCTGGTGGGGGGAAGCAGCTGACACATGAGGAGGCTGCTGAGGAATAGTGTCACAGGGATGTTAATCCTTAGATAGGTTTCCTAAGTTTACTTCTGCAAGGGTTTGAGGCTGGCAGGGGTAGGTTTGGTGAGCGGTGGAGCTTGTGGCAACATTCTATGCTCAACCATTTAGCTCAGCCATGGCTACAAAGCAGAACTATTATGGCCTGTGTGAGGATCAGGAAACAGCATCTGAGGGGAGCAGGGGGCTGACAATAAAGGAACCTTCTCACCCTCCCAGAATAACTGTGGTGCCCCTGGGGTGGGAGGTACCCTCAAGACAGTAGTGCCCTGGTGGGCAGCGGAGGCCACCAGCTCCATCCGTGGGATCCTTTCTGGAAGCTCCTGCTTTGCACCAGTGCCCTGCCGCACAGACTCCTGGGAGAGGGGGTGTCTGGTCAGCATGGTCATCAAGCTCCTCGCTGGAGACCATGTTGGGATATAGCTCAACCTAAGCTTTCCCTGCAGCAAGGCCATGGGATATGGTGTCTCTGACCCGAGGCCAGTGTGGCGTGGGCTTGGGGGATCCAGGCCTTCAAAGACCTTCCTGAATTAGCTAGCACAGAAGTCCCATGGAAGCTTTTCAGAGTCAGGTCCCAGATTGAGAGGTGTCAGAGATGATCAGCGTCCAGGCCTGTGTTTCTCTCATGGATCTGTTTTATACAGAAGCCACCTGCCTCCCAAATCAGCACACTAGGGGCGTGTGACAAAGATTCTAAGGTCCTCAAGAAGACAGTGAAAGGGAGTGGACAGTCCTCTGCAAGTGGACAGCTAGATGCTGTCATGATGAGAACTTCCCAGTCTGGGTGATGTCAGAGCCCCTGAGAATCTTTCCAGAACCAGGCTGCGACCTGACCCCTGGGATGAGGATGGGACATTGTGCTGGCATCAGTCATTCCCAGTGTCTCTGGAAGCAGAGCATATAGACTCTTCTCTGCCCTACACACCCTAGCTGCTCTGACTCAGCAGTGAGAGCCAAATAGTTTATCTAAGAGACACGTTCTTACCACTTGTCCCCACTCAAGTCCACTTCTTCCCATGGCCTTCTGTACCCACCCACCCCCCAAAACCCTGCTTTGTACCCGTGGGAGCCGTGATCCCAGTCAGTGAGCAGAATTTCCCAGCGGGGCACAGCTGGCACTCGGTGATGCTTGTTAGACCTTTTTGAGGACCGTATGTGCCCACTGGGCAGCTGTGGTGCATGGCCTTGGCTGTGCCCATAGGGCAGTAATACCCTCGAGGACATGGGTACAAACCGAAGTCCTGGACAGGTCCAGAGCTGGAGTCACAGTAATAGCCTGGAAGAAGTGAGGACAGCTGATAAAGCATGGCCTCTCCCTCTATCTGAGACTCTTGGCCCTGGCAGTGTCTTCTACTGTCAGAAGCCCCTGGACCCATATCCAGAGAGTTGCCCTGGGCTCTCTCTGGCTTTTCTTTTCCCACTTGTCATTTCTCCTCTTCCCTTACCTGCTGGGCACCACCCACTGGGGGCCTGGAGACCTGCCTCCTTGCAGTAGAAGCCTGATGGACAGTTCCGGCATGTGGAGGATGCAGTCTGCTCTGGGAGGCTGGAGAAGGTGCCCGCAGGACAGGGTATAGGCTTGTGTGAGGCTGCAGCTGAGGGCACAGGAAAAACATGGGTCCAGGAGCAAAGACTCCTCACAGGACCTCAGAGCATGGAATGACCTGTGACCCACAGAGCTGCAGGACCTGCCACTGTCTAATCTCTACCGGCCCAGCTCTCTGACCCCTCAGCAGCACATAGATATACCCAAGGCATTCCCCTATGGGCTACAGAACACTCACTAGTACTCACACCACTGAGATCTGACCAGGGAGGGTCCAAGTGCAAGCTGGCCACTGTCATTGTTCTTAGCACTTCACACCAAACCACTCAAATCACACAGCACAGGCTCACATGTCCTTTAAACATACCTCTCTATGGCTTCTCCACCCTGGCCCAACCCCTGTTGAGAGCCTTTCTTCCTCTGGCTTCCTCCTCACATTCAGACAAACCCAATAATCAGGTTTATCAGCAGCCAAGGGATAGGGTCCTAGCTAGGGCCAAAATGGGGCCCTAGAGGACACTCACGGCAAAAGAATCCTGGGGGGCAAGGGCCCCCTGTCACCTCATCCTCTGGAGCTGGGGACTCAGAGCCTCCTGTGCAGAAGTAGCCAGCCTGGCAGGACCCAGTGGGTGTAGAGAGACCTGGGGACGAGAAGAAGCTGGTATTGATTGGGCATCCTAAAAATGAAATTGGGAGCTAGGTATCGTGGTGTATGCCTTAATCCTAGCTCTCAGGGTGGAGGATTGCAAGTTTGAGGCTAACCATGGTTGCACAGTGGGATCACATCTCAAAAATCAAACAAAACAATAAAACAACAAAAAAAATGAGGCTGGCCAGGGAGAGCCTACTAGAGTCCTTTGGGATTCAGTCCTTGAAGACTTCAAGGTATGTCTAGAATTTCTGACTGAGACTGACCATCACCCCACACTCTAAGATAAAACTACAGTCTTTGATGAATCTGAACGGATCTGGTGCAAAGTCCGTGAAGAGCTGGTATTATGGTTTGGAT
>CABHPP010129708.1:0-23131 GCA_902168425.1 Peromyscus attwateri | reverse complement strand
TCAAGAGATCAATTCAACAGGAAGATACACAGTTGTAAATTTTTGTATAACCAATGTTGGGGCATCTGCTTTGAAATCATATTGGCATATGTTAATTTCACAAAATAGTTTCATCACACACACACACACACACACACACACACACACACACACACACACACACACACACACAAAGTAGTTTGGTCATATTTATCTCTCCAGGGCCCTTCTTGTTCCCTGTTTCCTTTTCTACATGCTATCTTCTTTCTAAATAGCTCTATATCTACATTGGTGCCTTTGAAAGTATGTAGATGACACATTTGAAATAAAATGTCATATTTATTTTCTGTGTATGGGTGATTTTGCTTCACGAAATTGTCATTAGTTATGTCAGTGTTCTGGCAAATGACACCATTTCCTTGTTATTTATGGGTGGCTAACAGTCCATTAAATGCATACACTAAACTTTCTTTATTCATTTATCATTTTGATGAGCAGCTGCACTTTTTATATAAGCTGGAAACTGCAAATAGTTAATGATGAAATTAGACATGGTATGCAGTTGTCATTAGTATACTCTTTGGATTTGATTCCTTCATGTCTATACTTAGAATTGTATAGGTACATATAATACGATAATTCCATTTTTAGTTACTTGGGGTACTGGACGGATTAATTTACATTCTCACCAACATCATATATAGGGCTCCATTTCTCTCACAACATCACCATTATTAGTGGTTGTTTCCCTAATAGCCATTCTGATTAGAATGAGAGAGACTCTCAGTGTAGTTTTTGTTGTTTTTTTGAGACAGGGTTTCTCTGTGTAGTTTTGGTACCTGTCCTGGACCTCGCTCTGTAGACCAGGCTGGCTCTGCCTCCTGAGTGCTGGGACTAAGGGTGTGCATCACCACTGCCCAGCTTCTCAGTATAGTTTTTAAAAGTGTAATATTTTTATTTATTCTCTGAGAATGTCACACATGTGTACAGTGTACTTCGATCACATCTCCCACACCCTTCCTCAAAATCCTCCCAGATCCTGCCAAAGTCCAACTCCCCAGTTCATGTTCTCTTTTTGAAATATTTTTATAATCTACTGAGTCCAGGTAGTTCTTCCTATATGCGGATCCATGTGGGGCGATCCACTGGAGCATGGGCAACAGACAAGAGACTGTATCCCTAAATAAAACTGGCTGTCCCTCCACTAGCAGCCATCAACTGCTAATAGCACTTCAGCTAGGGTTGAGGGCTCTCTACCACTCCTGGTCCATGCTAGAATCTCAAATATAAGTAGAATGCCACGTTTGCACCCATGGGTATATCCTGTCAAGCCAGTCCTAAGGTTCCTCACAGGGTCCACAGCTGGGTAAAATTGTTGATGATGTAACTTTCCCAGCAGTCTGCATAGCCCTCCAGTACTATGGCATTTAGCCATCAGGGGGTCATCTTTGCAGTTCTTGATTTTTTTTTTAAATGCAGTTAAGGATGGTGAATATTTTTTTCCATGTACTTACTGGCTGTCTGTAATTCTTTTGAGAACTCTCAATTCATTTTCCCATTTCTTGTTGAGTTATTTGTTCTTTTGGTGTTTTCTTTTTTGAGTTGTTTATATGTTCTGGATATTAATCTCCTGTGAGTGCACACTTTCAGCAAAGTGTCAGAATAAAAATTTCAACTGAAAGGACCAGTAGCTACTTCATGGCCTTAGTCCTGGTTCTTCTCTTCTATTCCCTTGTTCTAAGTGTCTGTTTTCTTGAGAGTGTCATACTGTTTTTGTTACTATGGCTCTGAGGTATAGTTTGTAACCATGTATTGTTATATCTCCAGTATTATTTTTATTAGGATTATTTTGACTAGAGTCCTTTGCACGTTCACATGAATTTTAGAATTGTTCATCAGATTTCTGGTAGAGTCTTTAGGGTATTTTAAATGAGAATCATATCATATGCAAAAAGGAATAATTTGATTTCTTCCTTTTCTATTTGTATCACTTTTATTTCTCCCTCACTGTTCTATCTAAGATTTGGAGCACTATACTGTATGAGTGGAGAGTGGAGACTTGTCTCCCTGTTACCCTCATTCACTTGTCTCCAGTTAGCCCCCACCCATTTTCCCCATTTCCTTTTGGATAGCACCTGTGTTCCCTCTCTAGTGCTCCCCCAAACATGGCCCCTTTAACAAATGTGAAGGGAAGAGGAAAGAACAAGAGACAAAAAAAATCTAGTTGCAAAATAAAGACAAAAATTGAACATAACATGGGATAAAGATATGAAGATTAGTAAAATAAAAAACAAAAGTTATTAAAGACATAAAAGCCATATTAAAACATAGTAAAAGAGAGAAAAGGGCTGGAAAGTGGTTTTCCTGTGGCCTCTGATTTTCAGTTTGCTTGCCTCCTCAGCGCAAGAGGCAGCATGTGGGTCTCATAATTTTGAATCTCCATATATTTGTGTACCTTTAAATATTTCTTTTATTCTTGACTTCTAGTTCCATTCTACATGGTCAGGAAGGAAAAAGGATGTGATTTTTTTTTGTAATTTGTTAAGACTTGTTTTGAAATTAATATGCTTATTGTAGAGTAAATAGCTTTTCTTTTTTAATTTTTTTATTCATTTTACATACCAATCACAAATCCCCCTCTCATCCTTCCTCCTGCTCTCTCTCCCACTCCCCCCTCCATTCCCTCCTCCAACAGGGTAAGTTCTCACATGGGGGGAGAGCTAAGCCTGGTACATTTGGTTGAGGCAGGACCAAGCCTCTCCCTGCTGCATTAAGGGTGAGCAAGGTGTCTGACCATGGGTAGTAGACAGAAAAGGGGATGGGGGATGTCATTCTGTATGCTGTGAATATGTGTTGCTCTGATTGGTTGATAAGTAAAACACTGATTGGTCAGTAGCCAGGCAGGAAGTATAGGCAAGATAAGCAAGACAAGGAGAATTCTGGGAAGAGAGAGGACAGAGTCAAGAGTCACCAGCCAGAAACAGAGGAAGTAAGATGACAAGGTAGAACTGAGAAAAGGCTAATATGGTTTGACCAGCCAAGATCCCCTGAAAGGACTCTGATGACACCATGCCCCTGATTATCCAACATCCAGAAGGACTTCAAGGCAGCTGACTCAGAGAATACACTGTCACAGACTATTCCAGTCAGGACTTGACCCTAATTCTTAATTTTCTCGGGATCCCCAAGAGATTACCAGTGCCCCCATCCAGCAGGAAGTAGTATGAGAAGCTATGCCCAAATTCCCAAAATTGTTTATAAATGTTTATTTTTGTTTAAAGGGGGTTGATTATAAATGCAATCTCTTTCTAAAAAAGAAAATGGATATTATAGATATGATAGGTTGAAAGGATAGATCATTGAACCTACTTTTAAAGAGCAACAACTTGTTTAAAAATGTTTTACATTGCTATGGATTTTAGTTTATTGATACAAATTTAAATTTAACTTTGTTATACTGTATGTATATTTCTACTCTTGTTTAAAGTATTTTGTTTGTGCAACTCATTTGAAATTGTAATGTATAATTAAGAAATACAGATTAATAATTAGTCATCTATGATAATCATACTTATAGTCATGTTAGTTAAGTTTTCTAGGTATACATAGATATATTTCAACTAGGTGCGTAATCTTCAACACTTCAAAGATCTATAGAATATGGCATTTAAAATGTTTTAAGAACTTTGACTTTCTGGGCACTGAGACATATCTGCTCCTGGCAACACCAATCTACTTCAGAGAAGATAATGGGCATTGAAGAAACTCATTATGGAGTTTGCTTTCTTTGTGGCAAAAGTTAGCCACTGGGCAAAAAAGTGCCCTGATGTCAACTGATAAACAGTATGTTGTATAAACTGGACATGCAGGACCCATAGGAAGGTGACCCTTGAGCTTTGCAAGGCAAAATGGTTCTTCAGGTTCCTGCTTCACAGAGGAGACTGCCAGATATTTTGCAGGACACCGGGAGAGTGACTAAAAGACTCTAGACATAGAGGCTGAAGATGGATGCCCCAATGTTGTAGAGGAACTTTGGGTAACTGTCCGGGTAGCCATCTGGCTCTGTCATTTCCAGAGGTTTGGAAGTTGCTTACAATACATTTCCTGTTTACTTAGGTAATATTATATCCTTCTGGGGTCTTTGATGTAGTTGAAGACTAGATAGTTACAGTTATAATTTTCCTTAGTTGTGATACAAGATAAACTAGTTATGAAACTTTAGACTCTCAAATATTGGATAGATAGAATATTTACTTTAATTTTGCCAAATACAAATAGACTAGATATTGTAACTGTAATTCTTGCTTGATAACTATTCTATTACATGTAATTTTACTATGTTAAAGTTAAAACCTCCCTTTTTTGATCAGACAGAAAGGGAGAAATGCTATTGGATAATGCCCTTGTACACTGATGTAATAAAAGGCTGATTGGCCAGTAGCTGGGCAGGAAGTACAGGCGGGGTGAGCAGACTAGGAGAATTCTACGAAGAGGAAGGGCTGTGTCAGGAGTTGACAGCCAGACACAGAGGAAGCAAGATGACAAGGCAGAACTGAGAATAGATACCAAGCCACAAGGCTAAACATAAATAAGAGTTATGGGTTAATTTAAGTGTAAGAGCTAATCAGTAATAAGCCTGAGCTAATGGCCAAGCAGTTATAATTAATATAAGCTTCTGAGTGATTATTTTATAAGAGGTCACGGGACTGTGGGGTGCCTGGTGGGACTGGAGAAACCCTCTAACTACAAGCTCATGCACCAGGGATAGATCCTAATCACACTGCCAGGGGCCCCTCAAACAGACCCAGCTACACAACTATCTCCTGTATATAGAGGGTGTAGTCCGGTTCCATGCAGGTTCCACAGCTGTTGGTCTAAAGTTCGTGAGTTCCTTTGAGCTTGGCTCAGTTGTCTCTGTAGATTTCCCCATCATGATCTTGATCCCCCTTGCTCTTATAATCCCTCTTCCATCTCTTCGATTGGACTCCTAGAGCTTGGCTTGGTACATGGCTGTGGATCTCTATATCTGCTTCCATCAGTTACTGGATGAAGGCTGTATGATGACAGTTAGGGTATTCATCAATCTGATTACCAGTGTAGGCCAGTTCAGGCACCCTCACCACTATTGTTAGTAGTCTAGTCCGGGGTTGTCCTTGTGGGTTCCTGGGAATTTCCCTAGCTCCAGGTTTCTCCTTTACCCCACAATGTCTTCTGCTATCAAGATATCTATCTCATTGCTCTCCTACTCTTTCCCTCTCCCAGCTCAACCATCCCATTACCTCATGTTCTCATCTCCCATCCCTTCATCTCTAGTGTTCCCCCCCCACACACATCCCCAGTTTACTCATGGGAATCTCCTCTGTTGCCCTTTTCCACAGTGATCTGTACATCCCTCTTAGGGCCCTCCTTGTTTCCTAGCTTCTCTGGAGCTGTGGGTTGCAGTCAGGTTATCCTTGGTTTTACATCTAGTATCCACTTATGGGTGAGTACATAGCATATTTGTCTTTCTGAGTCTGGGTTACCTCACTCAGGATGTTATTTTCTAGTTCTATCCATTTGCCTGTAAATTTCATGATGTCATTTTTTTTTTTACAGCAGAGTAATACTCCATTGTGTATATGTACCACCTTTTCTTTACCCATTCTTTGGTTGAGGGGCCTCTAGGTTGTTTCCAGCTTCTGGCTATTACGAATAATGCTGCTATGAACATAATTGAGCTAGTGTCCTTGTGGTGTGATTGAGCATTTCTTAGGTATATGCCCAAGAGTGGTATAGCTGGGTCTTGAGGAAAATTGATTCCCAATTTTCTGAGAAACCACTGTACTGATTTCCAAACTGGCTGTACAAGTTTTCACTCCCACCAACAGTTGAGGAGTGTTTCCCTTGTTTCACATCCTCTCCAACATAAGCTGTTATCAGTGTTTTTAATGTTAGCCATTCTGACTGGTATAAGAAGGTATCTCTGAGTCATTTTGATTTGCATTTCTCTGATGACTAAGGATGGTGAGCAATTCCTTAAATGTCTTTCAGCCATTTGAGATTCTTCTGTTGAGAATTCTCTGTTTAGATCTGTAGCCCATTTTTTTTTAAATTGGATTGTTTGTCATTTTACTGTCTAGTTTCTTGAATTCTTTATATATTTTGGATTTCAGCCCTCTGTCAGATGTGGGGTTGGTAAAGATCTTTTCCCATTATATAGGCTGTCATTTTGTCTTATTTATTGTGTCCTTGCCTTACAGAAGCTTCTCAGTTTCAAGAGGTCCCATTTATTAATTGTTGCTCTCAGTGTCTGTGCTACTGGTGTTATATTCAGAAAGTGGTCTCCTGTGCCAGTGTGTTCTAGGCTACTTCCTACTGTCTTCTCTATCAAGTTCAGTATAGCTAGATTTATGTTGAGGTCTTTGATCCACTTGGATTTGAGTTTTGTGCATGGTGAAAGATTTGGATCTATTTGCAATCTTCTGCATGTTGACATCCAGTTATGCCAGCACCATTTGTTGAAGATGCTTTCTATTTTCCATTGTACAGATTTGGCTTGTCAAAAATGAGGTGTTCATAGGTTTGTGGGTTAATGTCAAGGTCTTCAATTCGAGTCCATTGGCTCACATGTCAGTTTTTATGCCAATACTGAGTTGTTTTTATTACTATAGCTCTATAGTAGAGCTTGAAGTCAGGGATGGTGATGTCTCTAGAAGTTGCTTTATTGTAAAGGATCGTTTTAGAAATCTTAGGTTGTCTGTTTTTCCATATGAAGTTGAGTATTTTTTCTTTTGAGGTCTGTGAAAAATTGTGTTGGGATTTTGATGGGAATTGCTTTTGGTAAGATTGCCATTTTCATTATGTTGGTTCTACCTATCCATGAGCATAGGAGATCTTTCCATTTTATGATGATATCTTCTTCAATTTCTTTCTTCAAGGACTTAAAGTTCTTGTCATACAGGTCTTTCTTTCACTTGTTTGGTTAGAGTTGCCCCAGGTATTTTATATTATTTGTGGCTATTGTAAATGGTGATGTTTCTCTGATTTCTTTCTTGGCCCAGTTATCATTTGTGTATAGGAGGACTACTGATTTTTTTGAGTTAATCTTGTATCTTGCCATATTGCTGAAGATGTTGTAGGAGTTCCTTAGGAGAATTTTGGGGATCACTTATGTAGACTATCATATCGTCTGCAAATATTGAAAGTTTGACTTTTTCCTTTCCAATTTATATCCCATTAATCTCCTTTTGTTGTCTTATTGTTCTAGCTAGAACTTTGAGTACTATATTGAACAGATATGGGGAGAGTGGACAGCCTTATCTTTTTCCTGATTTTAGTGGAATCACTTTGAGTTTCTCTCCATTTATTTGATGTTGGCTTACTGTAAGTTGCCTTTATTATGTTTAGATATGTTCTTTGTATTTCTGATCTCTGCAGGACCTTTAGCCTGAAGGGGTGTTGGATTTTTCATCATCTAATTAAATGATCATGTGGTTTTTTTCTTTCAGTTTGTTTATATGATGGATTACATTGACTGATTTTTGAATGTTGAACCATCCCTGCCCCTCTAGGATGAGGCCTACTTGATCATGGTGAATGATTTTTCTGATGTGTTCTTGGATTTGGTTTGCTAGTATTTTATTGAGTATTTTTCCATCAATGTTCATGAGGGAAATTGGTGTGTAATTCTCTTTCTTTGTTGCATATTTGTGTGGTTTGAGTATCAGGGTAACTTTAGCCTCATACAAAGAGTTTGGCAATGTTCCTTCTGTTTGTATTGTGTGGAACAATTTGAGGATTATTAGTATTAGCTCTTTGAAATTCTGGTAGAATTCTGTGCTGAAACCATCTGGCTCCCCACCCCCCGCTGGGAGTCTTTTAATGACTACTTATATTTTGTTAGGGGTTATAGGTCTATTTAAGTTATTTATCTGGTCTTAATTTAATTTTGGTATGTGGTACGTATCCAGAAAATTGTCTGTTTCTTTTAGATTTTTCCAATTTTGTGGAGTATAGGTTTTTGAAGTGTGACCTCATGATTCTCTGGATTTCCTCATTGTCAGTTGTTATGTCTCCTTTTTCGTTTCTGATTTTGTTAATTTGAATATTGTCCCTCTGCCTTTTAGTTATTTTGGATAAGTGTTTGTCTATCTTGTTGATTTTCTCAAAGAACCAACTCTTTGTTTCATTGATTCTTCGTACTGTTCTTTGTTTCTATTTTATTGATTTCAGTCCTCCACTTGATTATTTCCTGGCATCTACTTCTCCTGGGTGAGTTTGCTTCCTTTTCTTCTAGAGCTTTCATATGTGCTGGCAAATTGCTAGTGTGAGATTTTTCCAACTTCTCTATATAAACAAAATATTCAGTGATAAAACCAGATTTAAACAATACCTATCCACAAATCCAGCCCTATAGAAAGCACTTAAAAGAAAAATCAAACCCAAGGAAATTAGATGCATCCATGAAAACACAAGCAATAGATAATTCCACATCAACAAATTCCAAAGAAGGGAAACATACAACACTACCACCAAAAAATAACAGGAATTAACAATGACTGGTCATTAATATCCCTTAATATCAATGGACTCAAATTGCCTATCAATGGACACAGTCTAACAGAATGGGTATGAAAACAGAATCCATTCTTCTGCTGTATACAAGAAACATACCTCAACTTCAAAGAGAGACACTACCTCAAAGTAAAGGGGTGGGAAAAGTCTTTCCAGTCAAATGGACTCAAGAAGCAAGCATGTGTAGCTATCCTAATAGCTAACAAAAATAGACTTCAAACTAAAATTAATCAAAAGAGATCAAGAAGGACATTACGTATTCATCACAGGAAGAATCCATCAAGATGAAGTCTCAGTTCTGAACACCTATGTCCCAAATACAAGGGCATCAACATATGTAAAAGAAACATTACTAAAGCTTAAATTACACATCAAACTCTACACTCTAATAGTGGGAGACTTCAACACCCCACTCTCACCAATGAACAGGTCTGACAGACAGAAACTTAACAGAGAAATAAGGGAACTAACAGACATTATGACTCATACGGAATCAATAGACATCTCACAGAACATTGCACCCAAACACAAGAAGAATATACCTTCTTCTCAGTATCCCATGGAACCGTCTCCAAAATTGACCACATATTTGGTCACAGAGCAAACCTCAACAGATACAAAAAATTTGAATAACCTCCTGTATTTTATCAGACCACCGTGCCTTAAAGTTAGAATTCAACAACAAAATTACAGAAAGCCTACAAACTCATGGAAACTGAATAATGCTCAAATGAACCACCACTGGGTCAAGGAAGAAATAAAGAAATAAATTAAAGACTTCCTAGAATTCAATGAAAATGAATGCACAACATACCCCAACTTATGGGACACTACGAAAGCAGTAATAAGACGAAAGTTCATAGTTCTAAATGCCTATGTAAATAGCTTTTCTGCAGACCAACACACAGTTCTTGTGGGGATGATGGGGATACCTGGAATCTGCTGTGCTTCTGCTCTGTTCTTCCATTCTGGATGATGCCGGCTGGTTGTGGTTGTGGTTTTGTCTCCTCCTTCCTCCTCTGGGGAGCCAGTATTGGAGCTGTGGACTGTTTTTTACTTTTCTTTGCACAGCCTCTTTTTTTTGTGCATTTCAGCTCTCTTGACAGTTCTTTGTTGAGTCCTGATGCTGTTCCTCTCTTTGTTTTTGTTTCTATGACCCTGTACATTTCTAGAGTTGAATGGAGGGAGCTTTACTCCCTGTAGCACTCAAAATAAACCCTATTATTATATCTAAGGAGAGAGGTTTGCATTAATACAATAACAATAGGTATCATAAACACCCCACTTTCATCAGTGGAAATATTATCCAGACAAAAAAATCAACCAAAATATGAGAGTTAAACTATATTACAGATTAAATGAACTTGACAGGTATTTCTAGTATATACTATCCACCAGCTACAGAATACAGACTCTGTACCAGCACAAGAAACCTACCATGCAATAAACCATATATTGATTAGAAAACAAACCTTAACAAATTAAATTATATTCTGTACCCTTTCCAGTCATGTAGAATAAAACTAGAAGTTAATGAAAGGAATTTAAAAAATTATACAAATACATGGAAACTCAATGATCCAAATGAACAATTTATTATCAAAGTAATTGAAAGGGTAATCAAAAACTTTCATATATCAAATGAAAACTGAAACAAAATACATCAAAACTTATGGAACACAGCCAGAGCAGCATTGAGAGTTTGTAGCAGTAAGTCCCATATTAAAAAGCAATATGCAAACAAATGTACAAACAACTTAATGATACACCTCAGGAATTTAGAAAGCCAAGAACAAATTTAACTCCAAGTTAGTATAAGAAAAGAAGTAGCAAAAATCAGTGCAGATAACTTAGATTTAAATACACATGTACATGCACAAATATATAGATGTGAAAATAGAAGGGGACTATGTGCGAGAGCGAAGCAGGAAGCAGGGTAGGAAGGACTGGAGAACTACTAAGAGAATACTTACTAATTATAGAAGATCACTGCAAAAAACCAAACACTGAAGAAACACTTCATTTTTTCAAACTATTCCAATGAACTGAAAGATAGGGAACTCTTCCAAAACCTGTTCTATGATACCAGCATTACTGACAAATCTGATTAACAAGTACATCAGAAAAATCATTCACTTTGATAAAGTTTGTTTTAATCCAATGGGTTGTAGAGAGATTGTTCAATGTATACAAATCAATAAACCCAATACATCACACCAACAGAATGATGGGTAAAAATCATGTGATCATCTCAATAGATAAAGAAAATTTTGATAAAACTTAAGATCCCTTCATTATAAAAGTCTTGAGTAAATTAGGTAGACTAAGATTATAGAAGACAAACATGCAACCAGTATCATATTGAAAGGAGAGAAGCTGAACTCATCCCTCTAATATCTCACACAAGACAAATGTGTCTACTCCCAATGTTCCTATTTTGTATACTAGCAAAACTTTCAGTTAGATCAATTAAGCAAGAGAAAGAGCTAAAAGGCATACAGAGAGGCTAACAAAGTCTTTTGCATTTGAAGATATTTTTCTGTGTACAGAAAATATTTTTCTATTTTTCTATTTTCTATTACAGAAAATCTAAAGATTCCACCAAAAGACTATCAGAACTGAAAGATAAACTTGGTAAAACTGTCTGATGGGAAATCAGCAGATAAAAATTAGTAGACTTTGTACTTAGCAACTAATCTGTTGAGATGTCAGTCATAAAACATTACTATTTACAAGTGCTATAAAAATAATACCTTGTAATAGAGTTAATAAAGGAACTGAAAGGCCTTCACAATAAAACATGTAAAATACTCTTGAAAGAAAATAAAGAAAACACAAAGCAGTACAAAGATCTTCCATGTTCATGGATGGGAAGAGTTTATGCTGTTTAAATATTTACCCTTCCCGAAGTGACTTCATATTCAGCATAATCCCCATCAGGATATCAATGGCATTCTTCACAGAACTAGGGAAATAAATTCATATTTTTCTTTCCTGTGGCTGAATAACACTCAATTGTATGTATCTGACACTTTTAGACAAATCAATGGAACTACATGTCATAGCGTTAAGCAGAAAATTATAGACAAAGAAAGATAAGGATCATGTTGCAGTATAGAAAAATGACCTAACAGTATACTGTTAGGTTAGGAAAAGAAGACCAGAGGAAGGAAGAGAGAGAAATTAGAGTGTGGACATGATCAGACCCCAATGTATATATTCTGAAATGTCACTGTGGAACCTATCAATTTGTGTCATTATTGTATGTGCTTCAATGGTTATTACAGTAAGAAAAATCAGTTAAAATGCCCTAAAATTCATAAGGAGACATGAAAGACCCCAAATAGTGAAAGCCATCTTGAGCAAAAAGAACAAACCTGGTAGTATCCCATTACCCAATTTCATGAAAAACCATAATAACAAGCAAGGCATCGTGACTCAGGCATAAATATAGGCAGTGAGAAAGGGGAACAGAATAGACCCCAGAAGTAAACCCCGCCACCTACAACCATCTCAAAAGGTGCCAGAAACATAAGTTGGGGAAAGAAGAGCCTTTTCCCAATGGTAATGAAAACTAAGTCCACATACAGAATAAACTTGACCCTGTTTCTCCCCCTTAACAAAAATCAATCCAAAGTTAATAAAAGACATAAATATAACATCAGAAATTCTGAAAGTACTAGGAAAAAAATAAAAACATGGGAAAAACACTTTAAGGTGTTCATAGTTGATATCAACGTAATTTTGAGGTAGGATCCCAAAAGAATTGGAGACAACAAAAAGAAGCAGACAAGTGGTGTTATATCAAACAAGGCAGAGGAGAATTCAGTTTTCTTTGGTGGTATGACTGCTGACAGTTGAGTGCACTGCAGGAGAGGCCCAACTCTGAAGAGTAGTTGAGTAACACAAACTGAACTTGATAGATAGGGTGAAGAGGAGGAGGGAGAGGAGGAGAAAGAGATGGAGGAAGAAAGGAAAAGAGGAGGAGGAAGAAGAAGCAGAAAGAAGAGGAGGAGGAAGAAGGAGGAGAATAAAAAGAGGAAGAAAGAGGAGAAGGAAAAGGAGAAGGAGGAAGAGGAAGAGGAGGAAGAAGAGAAGAGAAGAGAAAAGAAGAATAAGACGACAACAATGACTTGAATTTGGGTGTGTGGGGAAATGATGACAGAGAGTGTGGATTCAGAATGATTTGGGAAAAGAAGGAGAACATATCAGAATACATTGTATACAATTCTCCAAGAATTAATAAAATATTTAAAATTGTGTACTTAGTAAAAGCAACAGTAGTCACAGTGAAGAGAACCTACAAAATGGAAGATTAGCCAACTGTTCATTTGAAAGAAGATTAATATCCAGAAATTATAAAGAACTAAAAGGATTGAAAAATTAATCCAATTAAAAATTAACAAATTATTTGAATAAAGAAATAGTACAAATCTGTGAAAAATATTCTTTGTATCATTATCCACTAGGGAAATACAAGTCAAAAGGACAGTGATAAACTGTCTTACCCTAGTTAGGAATGGCTGTTAACAATGCCCCACATGGAAAAAAAAAAGAAAAGAAAAAAAAGGGAGGAAGGAAAAGAAGAAGAAAAACCCTCTGGGAAAAAAAGACTAAAAATAAATCTGCCATATGATCCAGCTATGCTGCTATGGATATCTGACCAACAGAAATCAATTCAGCGCACCAAAGTGCCATTCATGTGCTTATGTTTATTGTGGAAATATTTGCAAAAAGCTAAAAGGTGGGGTCAGCCTTGGTCTCCCTCAACAGGGAGACTGTACAAAAGAGAGATGGAAATACAAACAATGGAACATCTCTAGCTGCACAGAAGAGTGGAATCGTATCAGCAGCAATATAGATGGAACTGAAGGGCATTATGTTAAGTGAAAATAAACAAGCTACAGAAAGTTATATACCACATGTTCTCCTTCTCATTCACAGAAACTGAAAAGTCAGCTCCAAAGCAGAATAGCAACTACTGTAGTAGTTTGAAATGATGGAGGGATGTTGAAAAAAGTGATTGGATTTGGTTAAAGCATGCTACATGTGTATATGTAGATATCACTCAGAACTTGGTTAGCGTGTACAATTAATGATGTATTAGTAAAAAAAATGTATTTCCCGTACAATACTAATCTAATGCACAAGATAGTGGCAGGCTTTCTTGAACTGCCAGCCTCCAAATCATGACATGGAGACTTATTGGTTATGAATGCTCAGCCTTAGTTTAGGCTTGTCCCACTAGCTCTTATAACTTAAATTTACCGGTTTCTCTTCATCTATGTTTTGCCTCAGGGCTTTTGGCTTTTCTTGCATTCTGTCTGTCCTGCTTTCCTGCTGCTTCCATTTCTGGTTGGTTGGCACCAGCCTGGCTAGCTGGCCCCAGGCATCTCTCTCTTTCTCCCTCCTCCCTTCTTGAGCCTAAATTCTTCCTCCTACATAGACTCTCTGCCCACTAGCCCGTGTATCCCTTTACGGCCTAGCTATTGGCCATTTGAGCTTTTTATTAGACCAGTCAGGTGCCTTTGGCAGAGAAGGCAAAACAAATGCAACACATCTTTACGTAGTTAAACAAATGCAGCATAAATAAATGTAATACATCTTTACATAGTTAAACAATTATTCTATTCCACAACAAAGATACTTTTTCAGGGTGTGGGGATGCCCATGGTGCTCATCCTTGGATTTGTCTCCTAAGTATAGTCTGCTAAGTCTCCAAGTACCTTGAACATATTTTCATTTTTTAATAGTATTTTAAAAATGCAGTTGTAACCCTGTGATTGTGTTAAAAAAAAATGAAGACAATAACCAAAGACAATAAATAACCACAGCGAACAGATAGCTTCCAGGGACTGATTACCTGTTACTCCTGGGATAGCTCTCTCATCTGGGTTATTATCTCCCGTGGGAGTAGTTTCCCCGTCTGTACTGCCTGCCACCAGCACTGTGTTCTCCGCATGATTTACTGCGGAAGTGGCTGTGTAGAAGACAGGGCAGCCTCGTTAGCCATCAACTAAGGCTTTGCTCACGTCTCGGCAGTGCACTTTGCTCCCTGCATTAAGTTTTGTTCATTTTGCTCAGTTTCTGTGTTTTCTACTATTGAAGAAAAGCAGTGAGTGCTACTTAAATGGTGTTCTTAGTAGTCAGGTGGGAGTAGTACTAATTCAAGCATAACCACTTTCTTTAATTTCCTTCCGAAATTATTGTTTAGCTAAAGTATTTATAACTAAGTTCTAGAGTTTGGTTTTTAATAGTTTATGTTTCTCTCAGTTTATAGACATTCAAATTCATACTACATTATCTTCTTGGTTATTAATATTCTTGAGAGAGTATATATCTTTCTCTGGAATGTTCCTGCATACTTACCAGTTGTGAGATTACCATTAATCTCATTCATCAGCAATCACACAGTGGCTGCTTATGGTCCAGTGAATGGTGATATTAAATATAGAATGATTTATATATCATACCATCTAAGAGATGAAATTGAAAAAGACCCTGGTTCAGTGACTTTCTCACAAATGATATTGGCTGTCCAGTCTATATATAATGTACTGTGCATATTAATACAATCTTATTAATATGAATGTTGAAAGTAAATGGATTCTATGATGTGCAACCTGGGTAGTCTGTCAGGATTTGTTCAATCCACTACTAGCATATATACACACACACACACACACACACACACACACACACACACACACACATATATATATATATATATATATATTTTTTTCTTGTAAAAGCTGGAAATACCTCTTAGACTTTCCTGGAGATAAGGTATTGAATTAGTTACTTGTTTTTTGTTTTTGCTTTTTTTTATTTTTGGTTTTTTGAGACAGGGTTTCTCTGTGAAGCTTTGATGCCTGTCCTGGATTTCATTCTGTAGACCAGGTTGGTCTTGAACTCACAGAGATCTGCCTGGTTCTGCCTCCTGAGTACTGGGATCAAAGGCATGTGCTACCACCTCCCAGCATTACTTGTTGTTTACTATAATGAAATATCCTGACCAAGCAATAGAAGGAAGGAAGGGCTTATTTTGGCCCACAGCTTCATGGCCACAGTCTATTATGGTGGGGAAGACATACCAGCAAGAGCTTGAGGCAGCTGATCAGAATGCAGAGGGAAATGAACACCATGCTCAGCATCAAAGGCTTGTCCCTCTGGTGATTCTAGATCTTGTCAGGTTGACAATAGTAACCATCACTGGTAGAAAACCTTCTTAATGTCCTAGAGTATTGGAGGCAGTCTGCCTAGCAGGGCTCCACTGAAACACTTCTGAGTATGTACTGATCGGTGAGATTTAATGTGAAGTGAAATACAGGCTGACTTCTGCATGGCAATGGGAATGATTCCTTGTTTGCTGTCAGTTGGCCTAGGCCCCAGGGTCCAGGTGTGACCTGTGAGGTGTAAAGTACAGAGTGTGGGTGTCAGCTCTGCTGGTGAAGAGGAGACTAGCTATGGTTTGGGATCTGGCTGCCATAACTGAAGGGTCAGCAGCGTCCAGCTTAGGTGAGTGCTAATAGCCTAGGTGACCATAGTAGATACATGAACCAGTTTCCTTTCTGTGGGCGTTCATTTCCTCATTGGGGCAAAACACTATGAGAGGCAGCTTCTCGATCCTAGATATCGTGCATAGCATTTCCCACAGTGGCCCTGTGTTCTGTGATGTGGTCTGGGAGCTGCTTCTGAAGGCTCAGCTTAGATGCATTTCTTTAATTCCCCCAGAGAAAATCCATTTAACTATTTGTATGAAACCTTTGCCCTCTTAGAACAACAGCAAATATGCTGTCTTCTTTACTTAAACAGTGTCCAGTTTCCCATCAGGCCATATTCCCCCTTCATTGTGTCCCAGTCTATACTGTTGAGTTTCACATTATTTCATGAAAAGTTGTTGAAGTGCCACTAGAAATAAGTACAGCTATTATAATTACAACCAGGTCTTTCCCAAAGCTACTGCAAAATGCCCATACATACCCCATACCTTTCTTCTAATCGATCTAGAGAGACCTACAGGTCCATCAACTTTGGTTATATAATGGTCTTTGAATTACACGTTGAAGCCCAGCAAAATTGAATTGTTTGAACTATAAAAGCAAAAGCAGGCAGAAATGCCAGCTCACTCTCTCGGAACAGTTTTGCCTTTAGGGTCCTGTCATTCAACTAGAGACTTAAACTACCAATATTTAGTTTTCTCTCTTTCGTGACATCAGTCTTCACTTTTTGCCCTGCCTCGTCACTCACCGTGCATTTGAGAGGACAGAGTGGTAGGGAGGGGGTAAAATACTTCCTCAGACGCTTTAGAGATGAGGGTCAGTGACAGCATTTTCATACCTGAGGGACTTGCCTTCCAGTTAGTCTTCAGATAGGAAGAAAAAAAAAAAAACTCAAAATGGTAATGTCACATATCAAACAACTGTGATCCCTGCTAAGCTGAATAGACTGGCAGAGAGGATGTTCCTTCCCCAATCCTTGAAGCAAATTTATCTCCTGAAGGAAAATGGTGTGTATTGACTAAGGAGGAAGAGTGCTAGAAAAATTTGAGCTTATGAGAATTCAGCTCACAACAGGCATTTAAAGGGGATAAAAGGATTAGGTGCAAGAAAGTCCAGGCAAGGTGAGAAACTGCCCTGCTTCGGAATTTACCTTCAGCTACATGTAATACAGTTAACAAATGCCGGCTTAAAAAAATATAAAGCTTTCATGTGCTGTGATAGGCAGTCTGGGCCTGGCAGGGCTATTCTGCAGGTTCAACAGGGCCCTAGTTTCCTGTTAGTTCTGTTATTGATTTTTAAGTGTGTGGCTTCCATTGTCAAGGTCAACTTTTGGATTTGGAAGAGCTGCTTCCTGGATGTAGTGGCCCATGCCTGTGTGTCTGGATTCTTACTATTCTAGAGGCTGGAGCAGGAGGATCATTTGTATCATTACAGCTTAGGAGTGTGAGGCCAGCCTGGGCAACATAGTAAGACCCTTTTCATGAGGGGTCTTCTTGAGGAGGTTGGTAGAAGGGAGAGGGGACAGAGAAGAGAGGATGTAGATGAATTTCTGAATGGTCTTAATGAATAAATAACACAGAGCCAGAAATTTGGGTTAAAGCCTGGTAGAAAGATCAGAGGAATAGGACAAACCACGAGCTAACCTCACCTCACCAACCCCACAGCTTTCAAAGAGAGCTTCTTCCTATATACTCACGTTTATATGCCTTTTCTGTTCTGTTCTCTCATTGGCTCTCTTAGCCCAGCTATGTTACTTCCTCTTCCTATACAGCTCTGTCACTTTCTGTCTGTCAGTACAGACCTCCAGACCTCTATGGTTGGTACTAGGATTAAAGTCACGTTCACCATGCTTGGCTCTGTTCCCTAGTGTTGCCTTGAACACACAGAGGTCCTGCCTGCTAAGTGATAGGATTAAGGGTGTGTGCTACCACTGCCTGAAGTCTTTGTTTACTTAAAATGGCTTGCTATTCCCTCTGATCTCCAGACAAGCTTTATTTATTAAAGCACAAATAACATATCACCACAAGAGGAGAGAGAGAATCTTCAGATACTGACTCTTCTTTCCAGTCAGGAGAAAACCAGCATTTTCTCTCCCAAGAGATGAAGAACATCCCTCCTCTTACATCTTCTTGGCCAGAGTTTAGTCATACATCCTCACTTAGGTACAAGCAAAGTTGGGAAAGTCTGTCTATTTGGCAAGGAAACATCTCTAGGTAAATTTTGGAGTACTGTTTACATAGGAAGAAACAGAGAGTAAGGGCTCAGGAGACTCCTGTGGCCTCTGCCCCAAAGGCTGAGCTAGGCAAGAAGATCTATCCTGATGCAGACTCTGGCCTTTTGGCCCTATGCAGATGGCTCCTGTGTATATGAAACCTCTTATATTTATTTTTTGAGTGATCTTGGAATCTGGGGAGGTTTCCAGAGACTGTTTCCAAAGCTGGCCAAGTATATACTCAATTGCATAAGCTAGGCCATGACACCTGAGGCTTTTTCATCTGCCTGTTGTAGAGTTTAATTGATTGAAACAGGAGCAGGTGTAAGCTGCACTTCATTGGCACATACCCTGTGAACCTTGCAAGACTAATGCCCTCAGATAAATGCCTTTGCCAGCTGAAGTTCTTGCATAGTGCTAAGAAGGGAAAATTCAGCAGGGATTTTTTTTTTGAGCTTACAAAAATGTAAGTCTATTAAGGTATTTTTAGAGTCACCCATATATGAGTAAATAATTTTTTTGAGCAATGCAAACCCCAACTAGTATATTTTGTTTGGCCCAAAGAGTTTCAGAAAGAAAAAAATGAACCAATGTTTTTAAATTAACTTATTTCACACACACACAGACACACACACACACACACACAGACACACACACAGACACACACACACACACACACACACACAGAGAGAGAGAGAGAGAGAGAGAGAGAGAGACAGAGACAGAGACAGAGACAGAGACAGAGATAGAGACAGAGACAGAGAGATTGATTATTAGATGGCATGATATTACCAGTACTGTGCTCCTGCATGCTGTCTCCTTTTGGACCTTTTGGAGCCGAGCAGTGGCTGTCTCCTTGAGCCAGGGCCTACATTCACTGACTTCCTGATCTGTTTGGCATATTTTCATTCCTTTATGGAGTCTGCCCAACAGTCCTGTGGACCTTGTGGACGTTCTTGCGGATGGTTCAGGAGGTGATAAACACATGGGAGACTGTTGGCATGAGTTGGCTGCTTTCTGAGAAGGGGCTTGATCCTCTAGCCTGGAGAGATAGGGAAGTTGTTAGCTGAAGCCAGATTGTACAATCTGGAAGGAAAAAGTTGGACCCTGGGTGAGGGAAGCTGAAGTTTTTTCCAGTGTGAGGTTATTGGAGGTCATCTGTGGGGAGATATATAACTGTTCCCACGAATATCTGGTATCTCAAGTCTGCAAGTGAGTGGACTCCTATTGAAGCCATGGTTTACAAAGCTCAAGCTAGAATGTGACTACAGACTATAGCCAGGTTGTTCCAAAACAGAGGGATTAAACTTCCGTGGGGCTTATTGATGGATTTATTTTGACATGATAATTGGCCAGGGTAATATTTCAGGATGGTGGTCCTAGTAGCTGATGCTATTTGAAGTCCTGTCCTGCAGTCTCCAGGAAAGACTTTGCATCGTAGTTAGGAGACTGATGTGAGTAACTCAAAACCTGAACCTGTGCTCCACCTGCTTGGCCAGCTGCTCCCTGACCTTGTTTCTGGGTTTAATGAAGTAGGTGCTTCAGTTTTGAAAATGGAAAGCTACTACACAACTGCTTCCTAAATCACCGTCTTCCCCACAGTGTCCAGGTATGTGCAGGTACATTGTTTCAACCTTTAAAAACTGACTTGGAGTTCATTAATCTCTTGTGCAAAAAAACCCCCCAAAAAACAAACAAAAAAAACAAACAAAAAACAAACAAACAAAAACACTTGAAAGGTGTTAGCATTCAGGTGCCTCTCATTTACAAAAGGATCTCAGTGTCTATCAGTGATGGTGGGCAGGTGACTGAGGAAAGGTCCTCTTCTTTTGAGGCTTTTATTTAGAGATCCTATTTATAAATGCCAGAAAGAGTCCTCTTACCTTCTTCCAGGTCAACCTTGGCATTGCATGCATGGACTTGGGCTAGAAATATTTTAGCTTTATCTCAGATAGTAGATGTCAGCAGTTGGAAATGGCAGTGTTTTGATCTTTGAATCTGTTGAAGGGTGCAAATAGAAAAAAAGGGAAATATAAACCCTTTGCTACCTGGATAAACATGTACAGTCTCTTTGATTTTTCCTTAGATGTAGAGGTTGATAATTGTAAGATCTGGTTTCATTCATCACACCTGAGACAGCCTGGACACTTTAATTAACAATCGTGACGTATATTAATTCCATTCCTACAGTCCTATCCTTTGAGTTCTTATTTTTCTCTACTATATTTTGTTGATCCCAAAATAATCATAGAAGATTTTCTTCAGGTTAGAGCTATTTTTTCTGGCTCTTGAAGGTAGATGCATTCAGTCCCTGACTTAGGGAACTGACTAGAGTCTGCACACGAGAAAAATGGTGACTTGTTTTTTCCTTAGTGTTAATTGCCACTGGTATTTATTATAACTATGTCCTAATGAACTCACCTCTTCCCTTTGATACATGCTCCACTTTATGTCATTGGTAAGCTATTTGATTCCAAACTTACTTTGTACTATTGGCTTTTGATTTATTGATTTATATGCATTTTGTGAAAATGTTTGCTTAGAGATAATTGCTTGCATCAGTATTGTAACTGTTAACATGTATTTCTTCTTGGTCTCCAGTTTCAATCTGAGCACAACTGAGCTATAGCAATTGTTTTCAGAGAACATTTGTCTCTTTCTCCCTCTCTCCCTGTCTTTCTCTCCCCCACATCCCTGGGGGATTATCATGTAGTCTATGCTTACCAAAAACTTGCTGTGATCTTCCTGCTTCAGCCTCCTAAGTGCTAAGATTACAGATGGCTGCTGTCACACCTGCCTTAAGATGTTTACTTCCTATAGTGGGCTTTCCCTCTCTCAAAGAAATTATTGTAGATAATTAATAAATAAAGAGAAGATGAGGTGGGCCTCATGAGACCCCACCCCCTACCTGTGGCGCTCTGGGGGCTGATGGCTATTGCGAGAGGAGTCTTTTTTTTTTTTTTTTTTTCAGAAGTATGGCTTCTGGCAAGTTACCGGTGTTCTGGTGTTTAGCAGGCAGTACTAACTGGACTCAATGGCTCATATTTAAAAGGATGAGAACACGAGAGCGTGTGAAGGAAGTACTGGAGAATGGTGTGGAGAAATGGGAGTGGAAAGTTGAGTGTCGATGCCATGCATAAAACTGTCAAGGGATAAATAAAACTATCCCCCCTCCAAAAGCGAGAGAGAAAATGTTCACACTGGCTCACCATTTTGAAGGCCTCAGTCCATAACTGTTTGGTCACTTGGCTTTGGGCCTATGGGAGGCACTGTATAATAACAGAAGTATGTAGTGGAGCAGAACTGCTCAGTTCACGGTTAGGAGCAAAAGAGGAAGAGGATGGTGTCTGAGCTCCCATGTTCCTCTTAAGGGCACACCCTCGGTGATCTAAAGCCTCTGCAGCAGGCCTCACCTCCCAGGGGTTCCGCTGTCTCTCGTTAGCACCACTCTGGCTCCTTTATTGTCTAGGTCTTTGGGGGACATTCAGCATCAAACTATAGCACGACTCTTAGATTTTTGCCTTTAAAATGTATGTTAAGTTTAAGAAGTAATAAAAATTCCTTAAAGAGTGTTTGCAATAGAGAAACAAGCTGGAGAAAAGTGAATAAATACCATAGAGTTCCACAGAGGTCATTAAATTGGAAATTGAATTTTGAGAAATTGGGCTTAGCGCTGTTTCATAAGACTCTTCATCTCTAATGTATAAATAACTATTTCACCAGCGAATGTGCCACAGTTCTCAGGCTATTTCAGAAATTCTTTTTCTGCTAAGACCAACCCATGTTAAATGGCATGCTTTTGTGTAGACCATCTCTATAGTTAAGATTTTTATAATTAAAAAATTTAAATACTTAGAGATAGTGTCTTGGGGTTTCTATTGATGTGAAGAGACGCCATGACCACAGCAATTTTTATAAAGGAAAATATTTAATGGAGGCTCTCATACAGCTCAGAGGTTTAGTCCACTATCATCATGGTGGGAAGCATGGCAGCATGCAGGCAGACATGGTGCTAGAGAAGGAGTTGAGAGTTCTACATCTTGATCCGAAGGCAACAGGAACACCACAGGAGTTTGTGTCCACACTGGGAATAGCTTGGGCATAGGAGACCTCAAAGCCCACCCCTACAGTGACACATTTACTCCAACAAGGCCACACCTACTCCAATAAGGCCACAGCTCCTGATAGTGCCACTCCCTATGAACTTATGGGGCCAGTTACATTCAAACTACCACAGATAGATTAGCATTTTAAGGGACATAGTTTGTTTAATATTATTTTGCTGGGTGTACATGTTGTTTCTTAATTTTGTGCCTGGCTCTTCTCCAGTCTGTATTTGAGGCATGAGATAAGAAAGTAGGAAGGCTGGGCTCCACAACTTTGAATTTTGATTCATTGTAGTTTTCTGTAATGGTCTCTGTGTTTTTCTTAATGAGGGGTGAGGGGTGAGGACTACACTCATCTGTGTAGGGGACAAGTATTTAGAATATAGCTAGGGATTATGCTAGTTAATGAAGTGGCTGTCATAGGTTCTCCTTCAATACAAGTAACATCATGAAGATTGGTTGGATTTATGTATTTAGGAGAGTGTGTGTTTGTGTTTGTGTATGTATCTCTCTGTGTGTGTGTGTGTGTGTGTGTGTAAAACAATAATTAAAGAAAAAAGAGGCTATGAATTCTGAAGAGAGCAAGAAGAAGGGGTTCATGAGAGGGTTTGGAGGGAGGAAAGGGAAGGAAAAACAACAAAATTATATTATAATCTCTAAAAATATTATTTTTTTTTCAAAAAAGAAGGTGGAAGGAGAATGGAAATTGGAAAATGTGAAGGATGTTTGGTGAACATTAGGAATGCAATGCTCATATTTCACAGACGTAAAAACCAGAT
>CABHPP010129706.1:0-19087 GCA_902168425.1 Peromyscus attwateri | reverse complement strand
CACACACACACACACACACACACACACACACACACACACAAAGGCCCACTAAATCAACATGAACAAAGCTCAGATGAACTCACAGAGACTGAAGCAGCATGCACAGGGCCTGCAAGGGTCTGCACCTGGTCCTCTGTGTGTATATTATGGCTTCCAGGTAAATGTTTCTATGGGATTCCTGAGTGTGCAAATAGATGAATCTGTGGTTTTTGTGCCTTTTCTTGAAATCTTTTCCTTCCATTGGTTTGTCTTGTCCAACTGGGGTATCAGAGATTTTGTTTTTTTATTATTACTATATTTACAAAATTCAGTCGTTTTTCTCTATAACACAAATGTCCTTCACAATCTCCTTTTTGTCACTTGTTTGTTTCATTATACAAGTGAAAGTCCCTGATTGCCCAGTATCTTCAGGTTGCTTTTGATTGCAGGTTGTGAACATGATATGTTTTGATTGGTTCTTGAACCCAGAACTATTTTTGCCCCTCCTCTGGCAAACATTAGCTCTGAGCCCCCTGTATTCTGATAGTGGAGGGATTCAGTAGAACATCTATCTCTTATCTGCATCCCTGTGAGCAGAGGATCTCCTGTGAGCATGGGCAGTCCCGCTGTACCAGGCAAGGGTGGCACTCACTGCCATGTACTCCAAGGAAGTCTCTCTGATCCTGAATTCCTCCGTGGATAGAACAGGAGTCTTTGCCTCACAGCTCTGTTGCGATGATTGAATCTGGAGTCACCGAATCCTGTGAAATGGCTGATATTTGCCTATTTCTGATACAGTAAAAAGGCCATATTATACAGTTCACTTAGAATAATCCATTGCATAAAATCAATCCTTTTCGCATATTGATTGGACTGCTTATAACATGTTAAAAGTTGAACAAGCCATGTAAACAGAGTAATACATTTCAATTTTAAAGATATTGCAACTGCTGCTGTTACCACTACCACTATCTAAGTACTACACTCTGTCAGTGACATTAGGAAGGGAATCTATTAAGTGAAGAATTCCAAATTTCCCAGTACAGTCAATTCATGGTATGTGATGAAACATCAAATAGTCTATCTCAAGTTAAACCTTAACTTCTGGATATTGTCATCGTCTCTTTTATACCCTCATTGGCAGCCTTGCCACAAACAGTAATTGGCTTTTGCAGTTTACTGTAGAATGCCAGCAATTGTCCTAGTTAATGACTGGGCAGAAAAATGATGGCGGGATGGGTGTATGTGCTAAGTATACCATTAGAGGGGAATGAAGAGACTTGGCTTTTGGTTTACAAACTAGACAGTTCACCAGTGAAAAGGGAAAAGAAATAAGTATGGACTGAAGAGGAAATGTAATGAAAAAAGGATATATGGAGATGGGGCATAGATAGAGGAAATAATGGAAGTATAATAGAAATATATTACTGGAGGAAAACATGATAATACATCATCAAAAAGAGTTTGCACATGTCTTAAAAGAGAAAGAGTTTGCATTCAGACAATTATGTGAATTATGTGGCACCTTTTCTTCGGCCAAAAAGCTTTCATCCTGACCTCTCCTGGTGATCAGATATCCCTGGAGACTGGGAATGAATATCTCTTGCTATTGTGATCTTTGTAATGGAAATAACCACTGCAATAATTATCAAACTGTTAAATGTATTTTAAAGAGATTATACTGAAAACTACATTGGCAGTAACCTATGGCTGAACAGATAAGGAAGAATTTGGGGTAAAACAAATTCAAACAAAAGTATTTCTTTCTGGGTCCATTCAGGGATAAAAGAGTAAATATATATTTTATCTTACTTAATTTTCTGGGATGATATACATATTGGCCAAAATCATTACTGAACTTGACAAGTCATTGAATGTAGACAATTTTAGCTAGAAGTGAAAATGGTCTTTGGTGATATATTCCAAACATAGTTGTACTTAAATCAGAAAACTTACAGTCTCTCAGAAGACTGAAATAGAGTCAGATATAAATGATATTGGCAGAGTTTCAACAATAGAGACTAACCAAAGACCCAGATGAACTACTGGAAGTAAGATGAAATTTTTGAAGTCAATACAGCGATGTCAAGACAGAAGAGATGTCCCTGGGTGGAGAATCTTCCTACAACATCCCATGTATCAGTTCATGTGCTAAGGTTTTAGCTTCTGACATCATGCACACTTGTGATTTTAGGTTGTAACACAGAAATTGACATCATGGTTCAGGCAAATATTTTATGGTTCTTCACTACTATTCCCTTTTAGTGGTAGAAAAATGTGTTCCAGAAAGGTACACTGTTGGTGAGGTAATGAGAGCTTTACTTAGCACATAAACTAACAGTGGTGTATGCAGAAAACATATTTTAGACATCAAATCTATGCTATAGTCTTGCCCTAAAAAATCATTTCATATAAATTCATTAGAAAGTATTAGATTTATGACATGCATATGAATGCCAAATTTACACCAAAACTGTGGCTTTAGCCCCTGAATGATTAAAGTTTTCAGAACTAGAGTTTAGACGAAGGCATAAGTGGCTGTTGGCCAAGTCTCCAGATGGTGCAAAGCTAAAATGGATGGAGCCAGTGTCTGATGAGAGAGCCTTGATGGAGTGAGTAATGCTGGGCTGAAACTATAAAGAATAAATTAAAACAACCTAAATGTAAAACATCAGAACAAACAAAGGGAGTGTGGGACCACATCTCACTACCATTTGTATAAAAATAACTTGTTTTCTTAATAAAGGTTTTGTGCTATTACTGTTTTATACAGAGTTTAGATTGCGTTCACTTAACCATTCTCTTTTTGCTTTAAACTGCATAGCTCAAAGTGAGTCAACATTCTAAAGGTCTAAATTAGGATAGAAGTAAAATAATATCATCAATGAAAGGAAGTGAGATGACATCATACTCCCCAAAAGAGAAAGATGCAAAGAGAGTCAATCCCTCTGACTTCAACATTGATTTTGGTGTGGGAGGTAAAATACGTTTTATTATATTTTATAATGTGAAGGTAAAATATATTTCCTCCACATTTCTACGCTGCTATGTCTCTTTGTCAATAGAATCTGGGAACTTCTAAATGCTTCTTATAACGATCATTCATGCTACACTATTTTTCGTCTATAGTTAGTCTTATACATGAACTGATGAAAATCTGTCTTGTTTTTGTTTCAAATGGGCTGTCTTCCATTTTTTTATGTCAAAATATCTACATTCTTGAGATTCTGCTTTTTTTAATTCCTTTGGTATTTAACTTCCTATCAGAAGGCTTAATCTACCAAGGGCTTATGTAGAGGTGAGGGGGGGATGTGTGTCTGTGTGCAAGTCTGTGATTAAAATCATTACTACTGGCTAGGCGATCTAAACTTCTACATATCTGTAAATATTTTTCTCTAATACTCTTCACTTTTCCACATGTAACACAACAAAGCTGGGTAACGTCATCTTGTGCCACATTTTTTTTTCTGTAAAATTCCATACGTGTTCATTCATTATTTTCTAAACAGCTTCTGTCACAGAACAAAGATGGAAGATGACTTGGGGTTGGCTTCCTATTCAGAGAATGCATTTCTAACTTTGTTTTCTCCTTTGCTGAATGCTTATGAGTTGGAACTTCTATTTGCATTCATTACAATTCCAAATTATGACTTATGAAATATATAATATTTTTTTCTTCAGATGAAAAATGGTTATTAATCTGTCTACTTCCTTTTTGGTTCACGTGTTGCTATTGACCACACTTTACTATATGTCATTGTTCTCAGCCCACCATATTAATGCTTTTTTTTATCATTCTGAGTTTTTATTCTTTCTGATTGCTCTACATTTTGGAAGCCCTCCCCTCGGTTTTCAACATCCAAGATTAAACTGTTACACCATCGTACTTACATTTGGCCTTTTCTCCCTTCTTCCACCTACCTTGTTACTTTTCCTACATAACCTACTGTTCTTCATCTCCTTGTAGCTTCCACTCCCTGTTCTACAAAGCATAAGCTCCCATCCCTAAAGAACATGTCAAGCAATAGCCCAAAAGTGCCTCTCAGAACTTCGAATACAAGAGTTTCCATTTTTCTACTAGCTTCCTCTCTGCCCATATTGAATCTTGGCCATTCCTTCTCTTTTCATTCTTAAGTCAGTCAAGACCAACCCTTAACCATTACTTTTGGTCAGTTTAGGACATGGTGTTTCCTTTCACCACGGTGTATTTTCACCTACTCTCAATCAAGGGCATTAGCACCATGCTTGCTGCTGTATCTAAGGAAACGCATTAGAATAATAACTTCCAGGTCAGTCCTAGTGCCGTCCCCCCACACTTGCTTGCATTTGCGGGTGCCGTTGTTATCCAGTATGTTGGTTAACAAATTCACCTCTTCCCTTAGCTGCCACCATGTTCTTTGTCCAAGACAGTGTGACCTCTGATTTGTACCATGCAGTTTCTGGCAGGCTTTTAATCCATCTATCCTTGCCTTACCCGGAATGACTCTTCACGATTGCAAGTGAGCACATGAGACCTAGATAAAAATTATTCAAGGGCATGTTATTGCCCTTAAGATAAAATATTCTCTCAATCCCCATCACCTACAAGATTCTGCACACCTTGGCTCAAGTCACCAAGCTCCTGTCTCTATATGAGCTTGCTTGTCAGGTTCTTAAAGACAGTATTTCTTTGTGCCATAGAATCTTTCTATCAATGGCTTCTTCTGCGAGAAAGGCTCTCTACCAGCTACCGTACAAAAACCCTCCCTTAATGCAAACTGCAGTCTGTCCACACAAACGTAACCTTACACATCTTCATCAAACCTTAGATAAGAATTAGTGTTCCCTTTCCTCTCCCTAGAGTGTAGTCTTTCCCCTATTTGCTGTTATTTTACTCTCAATTTCTTCTGCATATCTAGACAGTCCATGACAATGTGACTCTTTCCATTTTAATCAACATTTGCTAAAGTTACAACCGTCTGGGTCCTAGTCTCAGATCTACAATTCAGAAAAACAGATTGAAGGGAAAAACTGATAACTCAATCTTGAATTTCAGCTCATACTCTACTAAAAGAGTAGCGGGTGTCTGAAAAAGGACAAGTTCCAGTGTATTCCAGAAACAGAGTTCTTCAGCCTTGCTCACAATAGCTCACATCTGAAGACCCATTTCCTCTCAGAATGCTGCTCCACTAGGCAACCCCTAGTCTCCCAATCAATTTTAGATCAAGTTGAACTCATATAAAAAAGTCATTTCCCTGATATTGGTAAGCTAGTCTATTCAATTCACTATATCCTGTGCCCCTGTTTTATTTGATTCTTAATAATTAATGCAATTCATTTTATTCCTTCTTTCTGTGACTTCTCCAAAAACTCACTAGGCACAAGGACTCTACTTTTCTTATTTCCACAATATTCAACAATGAAAATCAAACTGATTCAGAGCTCTTAGGATAGCTCAGGGGTATAGCTCAGTGTTAAGAGTGCTTTTCTACATGCAAAAGGTCACTAGTTCCCTCCACAGTAACACACACACACACACACACACACACACACACACACACACACACACACCAATGCTCTCTGTTCTGTTATACTAAGTCTGATGATAAAATATCACCTAAGAGAAATCCTTTTCCAGTAGAGTTAAATCGTCCTCTACAGCTGAAAACCCACTCATGCATGTTTTTTTTCCCAGTACACGTAAATGGAGAAGAAGGGGAAGTTGCTGGGATTCGTTCACATTTTTCCTTCAAGGCTCTATAGGCCTCAGAGGAGCAGAAGAGAGTTCAGTGGGACAGGGAGAACATATGTAATACTGTAAGCCGAGAGTTCTAGAAAGGGACTGGAGCCCGAGCACTCCAGAAGTCCTCTCACAAACACCAAGCAAGGATGATACAAAGCAGAGGCAAGAATGCACAGCAGCTAGAAGTCTGTTGGCCAAAAATACATCTATCTCTTTAGCTCTTTCTCCTCCTGTCGAAATTGGTTCGTCTGTGACCTGCACCTATCAGCAATGAGTGTGTACTTCCTGTTTAAAATGGAGGCAGAACACTCTTAGATAACAGTGTTGCCTTTCAGACTTGAACAGTTCCAAGGAAGCCTAAATCTAAGCCATGGAAATACTTGGAGAGCAGCAGTGACCTGGCAGTGATGACATACAGACCCACGCAATAAGGTGGGTCATGCCCATGCAGCTCCCATTGTGTGAACTAGGAGTCCTGGGGCATGATCCAAATTGTTCCTTCTAATCTGATCCTTAGGGGGGAACATCATATTGAGATTATGACGAGACCTACACGCCCCCTCCAGTGCCTAGAACAAAAATTAGCGCTTTCCCTTTCATCTATTTTTTTCCCTCATTGTTACTTATCTCGTGTTACTTTGGGCAGCACAGAAAGATTGTTCTGTCCAAAGAGATGTGAAATATGCCAGACATATTGCGCCGGGGGTGTGTGTAGCACAAATCAACTTGCCTTGAGCTTCTCTGACACACAGCCAGTGTTTTAATGTTCCCATTTATACCGATCTGCAATACATCTTCATAGTGTTGGCTTAATCAGAAACGACAAGGGTGGAGGAGGCAATAAAGACAGGGGCGCATTAATCCACTTTGTATGAAAATGTGGAAAGGTAATCCAATTTTGAATTGCTGGCTCTTAAAAAATATATAAAAGTTTGTAAGATTTCTGCATCTGAGTTGGGGAAACAGCAGTCAGTCTGAGAGAGCCATATTTCAAGTAACGTGCTCTCGGGATCTGGAGTTTGTGCACAGAAGAAGTGGCCTAGGCTGAGAAATGAAGCCAGAGCCCAGGCGAGTGACCTTGTGACCTCCTGGTAGTCTCTTCATCTGACAAACGTTCAGGTGGCATGCAGGTGTAGTCATCCCTTGAGGGCCTCAGGGAAGGATTCCACGGCTGGGGATGCTGTGGTGTCTACCCATATGGCTCTGAAGGCCAATCCATAGGAGAATGCAGTTCTGATGAGCTCCCCAAAGAAAGGCCAGTGTTCATTTTGTGAAAACTGCAGACAAGAGAGGGGAGCCCAACTGCAGCTTGTGTTTGCAGGGAAGCAGTGGTGAGGGAGAAGATGGTGATGCCAGTGTCAGGTTGTTTGGGAACAAAAACTGCTCTCAGCCCATGCGTTGTGTGGGCAAGCACCGGGTGTGTGGATACGGCTGTGTCTTCAGTACCAGAGAAGCATAAGGGAAACATGAGCTCTGGACTTCATGTCCACTGGAGCCTAATCTCTCTTATCGGCTCTCTAACATGGCAGTTGGTTTAATTAATGATTTCATTCCCGGATACTTACATAAGAGAAAGGAAAACAAAATCATCCCAAATTATTCAAAAGCATGCTCATGAAGGTCCATAGGAACATTCTTCCTAGTAGATAAAAACTGGAAACACTCGAAAAACCAAAAAAACAAAAAAAAAAAAAAATCACCCTGGAAACAAACATTTATCAATGGACAAACTTAAAAACAAACTCAGGTACATCTATACAACAAATATTATTTTGCTTTAGAAGAAACAAGGCACTAATGTTTGCTGCTACGTGGATGAGATTTGCTTACATTCTTATGCTACATGAAGAAAGCCAGTCCTATAAGACTATATGTTATATGTGTACCCTGAGGCATCAAATATCTAGGAAGGGGGGAATTAGGGAATACAGAAAGTATGCTGTAAGTTTCCTGCTCTTGAGTAAGCCTTGCTTATATAAAAGGTGCCTTTCTTCCCTATGCTATGAACTTCCCACATGTGCTTCTGCCATTTAGTTGTCTTACAGAGGGGTTGACTACCGTCCCACATGCAGATCCTCAGCACATTTTATTACTTCTTCCATAACCAGAGGCAAACCTAGCAAATGATTCACAGAATGCAAGGTACATATTTGGAACCATAGACGCATCTCAAAACAGTGTGACCTTTTCTGGGTTTTATTGTCAGAATCCTGGTGCAGAAATGAATTCTAGAGCTTTTGGAGAACCATGAAGGAATGTGGTGCTGGACTGAGTCAAATTTACTGGTAATGATTCTACGAAAGAGAATTTGGATTTGCTGTAGTACACTTCAAGTGATCCTACTAGCTGGTTTGGTGGATGGACTAAAATTTGGCCCCAAATTGGCCTATATTAAATGAAGTTTAAATGCCAAAAGCTCTCTGGCACTTTTAGAGGAAAATATCCACTGGATTAGGAAAATTAAAGCTTTGGGATAGATTTTCCAAATTTGTTATTTTCTACTTGGTTATTTATCTCCCAAAGGACACATCCTTAACAAAAGTTATGAGAGATATATTGCCATGTAGAACCCTAGAATTCCAAAATAACTCAGTGGAATTGACTCTATTCGTGCTATGATTATTGATGGAAATGGCTACCATTGATTAGGGTTCCTTGCATCCATTTGGAACTGATGGGATCTGAGACTGGCAAAGCCAAGTGAGGTCACATCATCAATAAAGTCAAAGTGGGAGTGGTTGCTATCACAAAATGAGAATCAAAGCAAGCAATAGTCAGTGTTTAGTGTTGGCTAGTTGGCAATGGTATCTCACCAATGGAAATGGATGGGCAGGCTATTAAAATCTTCCACATTTCTTGGAAACAAAACTTCTCCGGGTCTCCGAAGCAGAATTCTGAGTTGACTCAGTTAAACAGAGTCATGACTGGCCAACCAATTTCTGATTTTTGAGCCAGTCACAGATGGATAATCACATTAAAAATAAAATGAAGAGGACAGCTGAGGTTCTTGAGAAGGGATGCTGACATGCTGGCCAACTTTTTACCCTATCTCTTTGACTTAACCTCGCCTGAAAGAACTTCTGTCTTAGCTATTTACCAGAGTGGATATGCATTGGGAAAAGGGAAGCAATTCCACTTGACTAACTTGAAATCCCAGAGACCAAGCACATCACTTCCAACCACCCTTCAGAGCAGAGATCAAGGTGGGAAGGGGAGACCATGAATAAGACTTTGCCAGCTTCAGAGTCGGGGTGCATGCATCCGAGGGGCCATTTTGTGTCTGATTTTTCCTGTTTCAGAGTACACAAGAAATACACTAAGCACCCGGTAGAACCACCCCATCTGTTACTGGTCCTGTAGAATCTCTGCTTATGGGGGAAAAAAATCAAACTTAAAACAGTATAACTACATCTTCCCAAAATAGTAAACCACAAGAAAAACTGCGTTCCTGGAGGGACCATAAAGACTAACAGTAGGATCAAGAGGTAAACGGCACAGTGGTGGTGATGTCTTCGGTACTCTCCCTCAAACCTGCCCACGTCAGAGAACAACTGGCCTCAAAAATATGGCAATGGAATACTGAAAACTTAACTGTGTGGTGACTTAAGGTAGGTTGTTCCATTATTGGAGCAGATTTCACATACCCTGGTAATGGGCACAATTGATACACTGAATTTTTTTCTCTGTATCAGATAGTAAAGCATCAAAAATAATTTCCCATGGAGTGAGCCAGGCATAGATCTTTCTTGCCCACCAAGAACTAACTTCCAAGTTTATATCAAATCTGTCCATAGATTCTATGACAGTCTTTCTCTGCCTTCCGCAGTAAAACATGTTATCCATTATATTATTATCAAGAGTGCTGTTATATTATTACAAATCCATGAGTAGTATAATAACAATTTTATCTAGCTTCAGACCAGATATTTGAGTTTCTGATGTCAGAATTTACTAGGTTCCAACCATACCAACAATTCCTAACTTCAAAGCTTTGGGTCAAATCAAAATTTTAATGATACTTGGTTTTTGTACATTGAAAAATGAAAATACAGTGCTTCCCTCAGAGGAGTTGAAAAAATTAAATGAGATCCTAAATGCAAATATAGCATTGGCTGTACAAAATAAGTCTTAAATAAACAATTATTTACCTTGGCAGGTCCCCATGTGCAAAAGCAAGGGTGTAAATTCTGCAAAGTTGTAGGAACTTACTACCTCGCTGCAAAGTCTGGGAGAACCAGGCATTCAAAAATACCAAAAGCTCCTTCTAAGAGGAAAAGTAAATTGCTTCATCTTGCCCCTCTTGGCATTAATCATCACAATTCTTGCAGTCACTTTTCAGACTGCAGAGACTTCACTTGAGTGTGCTGGTCTATTCCTTTTGCCAAGGAAACTCCGAAGCTACAAGAACAAAAGCCCACAAGGAAAGCTCTACACCAGGTCTAGTCAACCAGGCTGGCTAGACCACTTAGCCCAGGAAACCTAGCAGATACTCTGCTGCTTAAGTGTCTGTCACAGACAGAATACTATCAAGAGTCCTTGTCAGACCTCGCTATGTGAAGCTTGGCACACACAGACCCTTAGAATAATAGAGCAAAGATTTACCATCCACTAGTGATAACGAGTCTACTTTTAAAATCAGTTCAGGCCTGTTACTCAGTTGTAGTAGAAACTGACTATTTGACTACATGTTGCTAAATTCTCAGGCAATTTAAGCAACCATTTTGAACTGGATGTTTCCTGTCTCAAAAGTCACAAAATTGGTTGTGTTCCAGTAGAGCTGACCCTGTTGGCAGGCTCGGGGGGGGGGGGGGGGGGGTGATGGGAGAGTGGGGAATGTGTGCAGGTGAGCTGGCCCTGAGGGTGTGAGAGCAGGAAAACTGACCCTGCCCCACCCCACCATGCAGTGGCATGGGTGATGGAAAGATGCCTCCCCACATCCACATCCACCCACCCAACTCACCCACTGCCACCTGTGGCATGCAGAAGAGCTGGCTTCAGGAACACGAGATTAGGAGAGCTGGCCCTATACTTTACCAACTGTGGCACTCAGGAAGTGGGCCCTGTACCTTGCCTGAACAAAACAGTAGAGCTGGCCCTGGTGGTATGGGTGTAGGTGAGCTGGTCCCAAGGGTGAGAGCAAGAGAACTGACCCTGCTCCCTGCTGCCTGCTGCAGTTGGGTGAGCTAGCCAGGGCAATGCTGGAAAGCTGGCAGGCTGACCAAACCAACTACCATCTGGCCCAGAACCAGGGCTATGAGTTGGCTCACCACAACATCCACCTCATCTATGAACTGCAGGAGCATGGGAAGGGGCCAGACCTGCAGATCCAAGGCTGCAGGATCTCCATGACACAGGACAACAACAGGATATCCAAGAGGAGTCCCAGTGAGGGCCCAGTATTGAGGGTATAGCAGAAGTCAGAGGCCATGAACCAGACCAATGACTCATTGCAATGAACACTTACAAGTAAAGATTTATGGACTGAAGGGTGAACTGTGTGACTCACTCTGTCACACCACAGCTTCCACTTCCATGCCAAGACTTTTTTTTTTTAATTGGTTTGGTTGGTTTCCTTTTGTTTTGTGTTTTTTTTTTTCCTTTGAATTTTGGGGAGGTTGTTGTGTTTTGGAGGGGAGGTTGCAAGGGCAGAGGGCAGATATGAAGGGACAGGGAGATAGATAGGATTCGGATGCATGATGAGAAACCCACAAAGAATCAATTAAAAAATGGGTGTGTCCACCAGTCTCTCATCACATAGTAATATAAATAGGAAAGATTAGACTTAAGCAAATCATTACTGTAAGAACATTTGCATGTGTCCAGACTTGCATTGCTTCCAACACACAATATTTCTACTAAAGTCATCATTCTTAATCACTGTATGGCATTCCCAAGCATTGCTGTTCAAAAAAGGTTTCACTTGAAAAAAAATAATCAACTATGGCAATAGGTCTATCCCTAAGAAATTCGTAAGAATCATACTGTTTTCCATCACTCTGAAGTAGGTGGCTTGAAGGAATTGCAATCTGACTTTTAACAACTTTTCATACCGGTAAAATATACAGAACAAGAAAGGAAAACACAAATCTCAAGTAATCAGGAATCTCTATCCCAGTTGGCTAGCTCACATAGTGGCAGAAGGTATTATACAGGAAAAGAAAAGCTATGATTGGTGCTACCAAGTAAGGAATGCTGCATGCTATGATAAAGACTCAATTGTCAAGATATACCCAAGAGCACAGTAGTGGCCTGCCCAAGAGTGGCATGATGGTTATGGAGCTAAATGCTGTGTGTTTCAATATGTGGCCTATTCTACCAAAGGTGTTTCGTGTGTTGTACCATAAACCTGGTCAAAAGCTCATCACCAGGGAGATCATAAACCTTAGTTGGGGACCTTTGTTGTCAAACTGCCTTCTAAGTATTGTTTATGCATTATTGTTAATAGATTTGTGCTTCTCATACACCATATCAGAGGAGCTTCTTTTTACAGCAGATAACAATTGATGCGGAGATTTATAACTGGTCAAAATGCCGAGTAAAAATGACCACCAGTGTTCAGTTATGGATGAATCATCTATACTAATTTTATCTTCATCCAAGGCTCTGGGATCATCATAGAAGGGTGGCAGAACGAATCTAAAAGCTGGAAGATTAGGTGGAGAGCTGGGAAATGCTGACTTCTGGATAGTACATGGCTGTTACACATATCACTCAACTCATAGCAACTATGATTACCTACACAGGACCTGCACAAGGTAAAGCCAGTCAAATTCTAAGAAGAATGGGGAAGGGGCCTCTAGAGCTCCACCCTTGGTGGGAGAGCTACTGACAGTTAATAGTCGCTGAGAGTGGAAGAGAGAGTCACTCTCTCTAACGGACAGAACTGCAAGTAGGTTGGCCGTGTTTCTGTGGATGGATCCACACCTCTGTCCATACGACCAGCACTAGCTGGAGCCAGGAGGCTATATTAAAAAAAAATCAAAATAAGGGAGAACATGAAATCAGGGGAGAGTGGAGATGGGTGGCACTAAGGAGTTGGAGAGACACAATAATGGAAGGAAATGATCAAAATACATGTGTAAATACACAAAACTATCGCAGCTTTTCTACAAAATGACACATCATTAGAATTCTGGTGGAAATGCCACTGGATCTTCACGTTGCTGTTATATTGTCTTCTCATCCAAGAGCACGGGTGCTTCCATATTTATCTGTGACTTCGTTAATGTCTTCAGGCAACGTTTATCTCCTTGATGAATTCCTAAGTGTTTTATTATTTTTGATGCTATTGTAAGGTAATTTTCTTTGGGGGATTCCCATTGTGAATCACAACATGCAGCTGATTCCTGTATGCTGGTTTTATAGCTTGCGACTTCGCTTCATTCATTTATTAGCGCTAACCATTTCATGAACTCTTTAGTTTCCCACATCTGTGTTCATATGATGTGCAAACAGGGATGATTTTACTGCTCCCTTTCCAATCTAGGTAGACTTTGTCCTTTTTACTGACTAATGGCTTGGCCTCGAATTGAATTTCCAGTGCTCTCTTGAACAGAGGTGATGTAAACACCTAACGAGAGAGCACTACAGCTCCAAGAGCCTCGTGCTCCTGCAGACGACCTGGATTTGGTTCCAAACACCTACATCAGAGAGCTCACAATGACCTGAAACTCCAGTGCCACCAGATACGATGTCTTCTTCTGGCCTCCATAGGCTCCTGCATGCATGTGCTACACATAAAACTTACAGAGGCACATACATATAAATAAACATAAGGAAACCTTTGAAAGGTGATGGTAACAGATGGTTTTATTTCTAATATTAAAAGACAACATCTCAATCCCATATCATTGAATGATTTTAGTGCTGGTCTTCACATGTATGGCTTTAATACTGGAGTGGACTCCTCCTATTTCTAGTTTGTGAAAGGCTATCATAAAAGGATAGCCGATGTTACCAGGAGCATTTTCTGCATTGATTAAATAACCATGTGGAGTTTCCCCCTTCATTCTCCATAATGTGGTATATTAAGCTTTATAATTTTCGTATAGTAAATCACTGGTGTGCTCTAGGAATAAACACAATTGACCATGGTGTATGAGTGCTGTGGGATGTTCTGTATGGCAAATGTGTTGCTAATAAAACACTGATTGGCCAGTGGCTAGGCAGGAAGTATAGGCGGGACTAACAGAGGGAATAAAAAGAACAGGAAGGCAGAAGGACTCACTGCCTGCCAGCCACTGCCAGGACAAGCAGCATGTAAAGATGCCGGTAAGCCACGAGCCATGTGGCAAGGTATAGATTTATAGAAATGGATTAATTTAAGATATAAGGACAGTTAGCAAGAAGCCTGCCACGGCCATACAGTTTGTAAGCAGTATAAGTCTCTGTGTTTACTTGGTTGGGTCTGAGCGGCTGTGGGACTGGCAGGTGAAAGAGATTTATCCTGACCATGGGCCAGGCAGGAAAACTCTAGCCACAAATTAATCAGAACTTTTAAGACTCATGCTACTCTGGTGCCCAACGTTTGTGGTATGAATTCATGAAAAAGCTGCTTGCCTGTGGTCTTGTGGGCCCCAGCTCAGGCCCGAGCTACACTCGGCTGGTAGGAGGATCCAGAGTTTGAGGCCCGCCTAGGAGGCTTGGGAGAAGCTTTGGCCCAGGCCAAACCACAAACAGTGGTGGGACCATGGAGGCAAAAGCTGCTGCTCTGAGTTGCTGGCTTCTTCTCATCATGTTGGTGACTACGGTGATGCTGCTACCTGGGACAAAGGGTTTACCATTGCTGGTTCAGAGAAGAATTGCCAGGACCATCGTGTTACAAGAAAGCATCGGCAAAGGTCAGTTTGAAAAAGATTGGCAAGACAAATGGTGGGGAGAAATTGCTGTGAAGATATTCTCTTCTAAGGAAGAATGTTCATGGTTCCGAGAGACAGACATTTATCAGACTGTGATTACTCCAAACCACAGAGGAGGCACAAAAAAAAAAAAAAAAAAAAAAAAAAGTCTGCAGGGAACCATGACCACGCCTAACAGCAACTTTGAAATCTTCAAAAAGACGACAGGAGCCCACAATGATGATTCTACATGGACTATGGTAAAGCTATTAAGCTGATTAATACCACGGAAAGATTGACTTTGGAGTACAAACTGTTTATGACTTTTGAGATGACTAGCTGAGATGATCCAGCCTGACAGACTACTCAAACAAGGACTTGTGACAAGCCCTGAAATTTCCTATTATGCAGAGACTGGACAAATGATACAGGACTTGACAATTAACCCAAAAATTTTCTTTTCAAGATTCCCTAAAGATATCTTCACCCCTAGAAAGAAAAAAGAAAAAGAGAATAAGATATGAGATAGATCACTGAATCTACTCTAAGAAAAAAGATAAAGAAATAATAGGATAAATAGGTAGATCACTGAATCTACACTGAAGAAAAGGGGGAAGATATAAAAATGACAAAAGATAGACTACTGAATGTATTATGAAAAGAAAAAAGAGAGAATATGGATATGATAAGATAAAAAGGGAGATTATAGAATCTACTTTTAAAAAGGAACTACTTGTTTTAAATAAGATAAGTAATGAAAATTTTTTGGTCTGAGTTTATCAGATGTTACTGGACTGGACATTGTTAATATAATGGACTAGACATCGTTAATGTAATCTTGACTATATGTATTGTATATACTTATTGGATAGTTTTTCTTGTATTAGTTATAAGCTTTTTTAATTTTAGACAAAAAGAGAGGAAATGTGGTGGTATTGTATTGCCCAAAATATTGTGTACGCTAATAAACTTATCTGGGGTCAGAGAACAGGACAGCCACAATATTAAAGGTTAGGCAGTGGTAGCACACACCTTTAATCCTAGCATTCCAGAGGCAGAAATCCCTGTGTTCAAGGATACACCCAAGCATGATGACCAACGCCTTTAATCCCAGAAAGTAAGCCTTCAATCCCAGGGAGTGGTGGTAGAAAGCAGAAAGGTATATAAGGCGTGAGGACCAGAAACTAGAGGCATTTGCCCTGGAGAGGCATTTGCCCTGGGCAGGCATTTGCCCTGGAGAGGCATTTGCCCTGGAGAGGCATTTGGCCTGGAGAAGCATTTGGCCTGGTTAAGCATTCAGGCTTCTAGCAGCAGTTCAGCTGAGACCCATTTTGGATGAAGACATAGAGGCTTCCAGTCTGAGGAAGCAAGACCAGATGAGGATCCGGCAAGGTGAGATAGCTGTGGCTTGTTCTGGCTCTCTGATCTTCCAGTGTTCACCCCAATACCTGGCTCAAGTTTGTTTTTATTAATAAGAACTTTTAAGATTCATGCTACATCTATATGCTATAATCTATAATATGCTGCAGAATTCCATTTGGTAGACTTTTGCTGAATTCTGTCAGTGTTCACAGGAGGTATTAAAATGTGAATTTATTCGTTTTATTGATTTATTTATTTCATATTATGTTTGTTGGCTTTCAGAACTTGTAGAATGAGTTGGGAAATATTCTCTCCTTCATATTTCTTTGGGAAATTTCGAAAAGGCTTGATGTTACTTGCCATTTAAATGTAGAATGAGTTGAGAAATATTCTCTCCTTCATATTGCTTTGGGAAATTTTGAAAAGGCTTGATGTTACTTGCCATTTAAATGTTTAGAGTTTAGAGAATAGCTCAGTGAAACTAGCAGGTCCAAGAATTTCATGTCAAGAGGTTTGATGACTGATTTATCCTACATACTGATTACAGAATTTTTCAGTTCCTTTCTTTCCAGTGGTTTAGTCTTAGTAGGTTTTGTATTTCTAGCAATTTGTACATTTCTTCTGGTATCTAATTTGTGGCTATACAATACCTTTTGTAGCCTCTTGTAATTATTTTTATCTCTATATAATTGGCAGGAATGTTCCCGTTTTCATTTTAGGTTTCTTATGGACTTAGTTTATCACATTTAAAATTGTGTCAATTTCCTTGAACTTTTCAAATAACCTACTTTTGGTTCTATTGATTGTCTCAAAATCTTTTCCATTCTCCATTTTTCTTATCACTAATCCTTATTAGTTCCTCCCTCTGCTGACTCTCGATTTAGTTTGGTCTTTTTCTACCTTCTTACGTTGTAAAGTTATGTTCTTCACTTGATAACTTTCTTCTTGTGGGATGCTCTAATTATGTCTGTTAGATAAAGTGGTCTTATTGTGTCAAGTTTTCTGTTTCTAATTTACTGTTCTCCAGTTGCTTCATCTATTATTGAGGGGAAGGTACTGAAATTTCTCACTAATTTTCTTCATTTATGCCTTCATTTCAGTTATTTTCTTATTATATCATAATGGTCTGTTGTTCTCTATGTAAATGTTTATAAGTTTTATATTCTCTTGCTGTGTTGAATATTTTATTACATATAATGTCTTTCTCTCGTAAGTTTTTTTTTTCTTTTACTCAAAATTGATTTTATCTAATATTCCTATAGCTACCCTGCTCTATTTTGGCGAATGTCTTTCTTTCAACTTTTTTCAGGATAGTTGTGTCTTTACCTACACTGCTGTATTTTAGACAATGTATAAACATTTGTTTACCCTTTTATCTAATCTTTGTCTTTTTATTGGATAATTTAATCCTTTCACATGAACACTAGTAAATATCAAGAAGAAACTCTTTTTAAATTTGTTTTATCTTTGTCTTATAGCATACTCACTTTGTTAGTTTGGCTTCTCATTTCTTAGGTTATGCATCTCACTATGTACCCGATGGGTATTTGTGAAATGTCTTTCTTTCTTTCTCAGTCCCTTTGGGTACATTCTATAGCTACTTAACTTGTGGTAGCCGGGATTACATTCAATATCTGGAACTCACAACCTTCTACGTTGAATTGATATGTTGAATTGATACAGGACAGCATCCAGTCCCTTCTATGTTGAATTGATACAGGGCAGCATCCAAACACTCTGCTCCTTCATAGGTCTGACTTGCCTTTTGCAGTTGTTTATTTCATTTGGTCCTCACTTCCTTCACTTGAACCTGAAGAGCTCCAAGTAACAGATTCCTTCTGTTCTTATTTATCTTGGAATGCTTCAATTTCTCCCTAATTCATGAGGGGCATTTTTTGCCAGACATAGGAGTTGTGGTTGGCAGATCGTTTTGGTTAAAGTCAAAGAAAAAAATAATCCTATCAATTAACAACAGGCAGAAAACGCCAAGAGATTAGGAGTGCTGTATCAGAGATCGAACGTGCAGGAAATAAGAACAAAGGATGCACAAAGACTCTTACACCCTGGAAATTGTAAGACTAGTCAGAGATCTGGCCTAGCACTCTGGCGAATAGTTTAGACATCTATTATTATTACTAATTTTACAGGTTCTTGACCAGCTACGTCACTGTTAAAGTTGCAAGATTTCCCAAGTACAGCTCACATCTCGGTTGTGTTTTCTGTTCTTACGACAAAACATCCTGACAAACATAACTTAAGGGGCAAAGGGTTTATTTAGCTCACACTTGCAGAGGTAAAGTCCATCACTGCAGGGCAGTCAAGACGGCAGCGATCTGAAGCAGCTAGAAACAGCCACTGTGAAGAGCAGAGAGAATGAATGCATGCGTGCTTCTACTCAGCCCCCTGTCTCCACTCTCACACAATTCAAGACCTCCCACATGAGGAACAGCCCCATCTACAGTGGACGGGGCTTCCCACATCCCTTAACAAAATTAATGCAATCCGCCACAGATAAGCCCATGGGTCAATCAGATCTAGACAAGTCCTCTTTGAGACTCTTTGCGGGTGATTCTAGATTGTATCAAGTTAACAATTAAAACTAACCATTACAGTTCAGCATAGGAAGTTATCAACCAAAGACAGATATAAAAGATACTTTTTAAAAAAATCCTCTTTGGGGGGAAAATGTCAGTTTGGATTCCATTGTACAAACAATATTTTGTACCAACCAGCGGAAAGTTAGTTTTGCTGTTATCCCTATTTGGAAATCAATCATAGGAGTATTTATGAATGCACAGTTGGGCATTGCACCCACAATGCTTTGGGCAACGACAGACTGAATATATAAAGGTGGTGGCCTTATAAATACATAATGGAGTTGGAAATTTCCTACCTCCTACTGACACTGTAGCTGCTGTAAATTTGGAACAAAAAGCAAAACATTGTTCTTTGTGCATGTGGTAATACTCTATGTCAGGAGGCTTATAAACCAACCCACTTCACTTCCATCATGAAGGCAGAAAAAACACAGTGATGTCTTCTGTCAAACACTTCCTCATCCGTATCACTGGTTTATATATTTACGGTACGATGCTTTTAATGGCTGCTGTGGAATCTACGCCTCCCCATATATACAAAAATATTGACTGTAGGGCATACTATGCCACGTAGCAGCAGCTACTTAGAT
>CABHPP010129705.1:0-10795 GCA_902168425.1 Peromyscus attwateri | reverse complement strand
AAATAAAATAAAAATAACAGCAACACAAAAAGATTTACTAATTCTAATTAATATAACATATTTCTCTGCTTGATGTCTGGCAATCAAAGAATCCAAGTGAAAAACCCTACCACTTTGGGCATACCAGCAAGTTAGGTTGCTGTCCTAGTCTGTTCTCTGTTGCTATGATAAAGGAGATAACTAGAAGCAACTTGGGGAGGAAGTTTATTTGTTTCCATACCATAGCCTATCACTGAAGAAAGTCAGCAGGAACTCAAGGCAGAGATCTGACGGTAGGGGCTTGTATATAGGCCATGAAGGACCTTTGCTTACTGGCTTACTCTGCATGTCTTACTCTGCTTGCTTTCTTATATATCCCAGACTCACTTGCCCAGGGATGGCACCATCTCCAGTACACTGTACTCTCTCATGTACGTGCTGAATCAAGAAAATGCCCCACAGACTTGCTTACAGGCCAATCTGGTGGAGGCATTTTCTCCATTAAGATGCCCTCTTCTCAGACAATCTAGCTAGCTTGTGTTGACATTAAATTAACTAGTGCAGATATCAAATGTGATATTCCCATTATAGATTTGTATCCCCTGTAAGTAGCCACTGTGTTGAGTTTTCTGTTGAAAGAGGATATGATATGGCCAGTGTCATCATTTTCATTGTTTGTGTTACTCATTAGAAACTCTGTAGCTCTGAAAAATTTGGAAGCAATGGAAATCAGAAAATATGAAAACCTGCAGGTGAAAACTTTAAATCTTGCATATTTCATTGGATGGTTTCTTTTCTATGTTGCAAATATCAATTATTAAATACTACCAACATTATTTAAGTAGTCATTTTTAATCATAATATTTTACATGTATATTTATACCACCATAATGAAAGCTCCCAATGTGTTTTCCAGACTCTACACAGCTTTATTAATAAAACGTGACTCTCTCCACTAAAAGCACGTTTTTATTCAAGATAATTGTACTGTGCAACAGACATAGATTATGCTAATAGACAAGCAAGAGAGCATGAATAAATAAAAGCCATAGATAATCCCCAAACCTAATTTCAACAACTATTTTAAATTTTCTTCGTCCACCAAACCTTTATAAGGGCTGCTAACAAGTAATAAAATTGACTGATTGGCATTTCATTTCCCCTCCCTAATATTGCTCACCCAGTGGTAGAAATGCTAATGAGTGTGGGAATAGGCTTCTGGCATGTAGTAGAGGGAAGGAGGGGAGGGAAGAAGGAACCGAGGTGATCTACCACCTGGATAATCAGCTCATGAATAACAGAGAATTGACTGAAATGGTAAAGCTTAAGAAAGTAGGATAATCAACTCAATAATCAGCATCTGCACTAGCCAGTGGCAGGTACAAGAACTACAATCTTTACAACCACAGGGAAGTTCATGAGTTTTACAGGATTTATATTGCAAGCAGATTATCCAACTTTACAGCAAATTAAAAAAAAAATCCAAGGGCATTTGCACTGGACAGTTAGATCTTCTCTGAGTTGACTTTGCTTATGTTGAATAAAGTCTACAATATTGTAGGAAATCTTGGATACTTCATAATCATCATGGAATTATGCCTATTTACAAAATCTACCAATTGCAAAATTAGGGATTTGTGACAATGTGGATTGTTTGATCTTTTCTAAATCAATTGTTACTACTTTTCTGTGTTGCCTATGTTACAGACTATTTCTTTGGAGACAGAGTAACATTGTGTGAAGACTGATAGATGCACTGAATATCTTGACACTGGTTTGACTAGGAAGCTTATTTTTCTGTAAAATCTTGATCAGATACACAGTGTAACAAGTATTTTTAGCAATTACATCATTAATTAATGCTCATATATGTATTTTGTTTCAGTTGATCTAACATGTAATTCCATGACAGATCAAAGTGAGGACATGTTAATTGCTTAATAATAGTACATTCTAGGAACATCAGTCATGGCTTAACTCTGTGTCTATCTGCTTCTTGTAACTATTTATGTGTCTTTCAGAAAATCCTTCAATAAGAATCATAGAAAAACCTCACCATTTCTGGGATAGGAAAGATGGCTCAGCTACTAAGAATATTTGATGCCCATCTAGAGAATTGAATTGTCTTCCCTGTACCCATGTCAAGTGACTCATAATTGCAATAAGGGCAATCTGGTGCCCTCTTCTGGCCTCTATAGTACCTGCACACCTGTGCATATCTCCTCACACACATGTACATATAAAGATACATTCTCCACATTTTAGAAAACTTCTATCCATTGAATGTACTAGTTCTTCAATGATGTTTTCTTTTATGTCTTTATTTTTCCTCCCATAGAAGCTAATGATGTTTTTATCACTTTCAGGCAAACCCACCTCCCAAACCTATTGCTACTTAAAACAAATAATCAATATCTTGACTTCTGAGTCTAGACTGTCTTTATAATGATAAAGCAAACCATTACTCTCCTGCTTCAGGATAATGAACAATGCAAAAATAAGTTAGTGATCTCACTTCTAGATATGTTCTTCACATACACACTTGTATTGGGGGTATTAAAATCCCTGCAATTGTCATTCCTAACTGGATCCTAAGCAGGAAAAAGCTATTCACAGTGTGCCCTCGGTGAGCTGTCGTAAACAGGAATATGAAGCTGTTCCAAATTCTGTGAGTCCTGACAGCCGACGATTAGGATATTTTAATTTGGGGGCATGAAAAACTTCTTTTGACATCCAAATGGGCAAGTGTCATAAATAGTGTGGACACCACATATATGTGTATTAATAACATGCTAAAGTAGCTTATAGTAGTGTTTTAAGAAATAGAGTCAGACATTGGCTAGTATTAGTATAACACAGGGTTTAGAATCATGTTCACACTGTAAAACAATAATTATCACAAATGAAATAATGAAAATCCACTTTAAACTTTAGTTTCAAAAATTCGGTATGAAAGAAACACATGTGCATGATGAATGCTAGTTTTTTTCTTTTTTAATAAGGTTTCAGTTTTGTTCTGTTTTATTTTAAAATTCTGTTTTCTATTGGCTCCCTTTTGGCTCATTACTCAGAAAACAGGACATCAAAATGAGTAATGAACCTAAGTCGGGGAGTGATAGACAACCGCAGTTGACTTGGAGAGAATACAGCCGGACTGCAAAGGCTGCGAACACCCTGTGTTACACAGCTCAAGATCAACAGAGACTGTTAATATTGTACCAGTATTGTTACATTTTGGATACATCTGCTCCATAAAATTAGTATTGTAGAGTTTAGAAATTCTCAGTATTTATTTATTTTAGATAATGTTTCCATAAGTAGCCCAAGTCGGTTCTGAACCTGAGTTCTCTCTCCGTCTTCCCAAATGCTGAGGTTACATCCTGTGTCATGTAGCTGGCTTCACCTTAAATGTTGGTTTGTTTGGCTGTTGTTTGTTTTTCTTTCCTTTCTGATTATACTAAAACTCTTGGAAATACTGAAGAACTAAGCAGTGAGATTTGCCTCATTACTTTCAATGTTCTGCAAAAGGTTCATTTCCTCTCTGATAGCTCCCCAACCCACTTATACGCTGCTTGCTGTGATCCAGATGAAATCTTTAATCTTTCAACTTCAACTTTTGATGGTTGGTGGGATGACTGTTAGCAATGATGAAAAATAGCCGTTGTTCAATTGCTCCTAAACTTTTGGATAATTTTGATTCTTGTGATGAGTATGTTTTTTTGGTTTTTTTTTTTTTTTTTTTTTTTGGTTTTTCGAGACAGGGTTTCTCTGTGTAGCTTTGCGCCTTTCCTGGAACTCACTCTGTAGCCCAGGCTGGCCTCGAACTCACAGAGATCCGCCTGGCTCTGCCTCCCAAGTGCTGGGATTAAAGGCGTGCGCCACCACCGCCCGGCAATGATGAGTATGTTTTAATAAGAAAAATAATTAGAAGCTTGTGTGAAGCTGAGAAAGTGCCTTTAACACAGTTAACAAGAAACAAGAGCAGACGACTGATTTCGCTATTTGATAAAACATCCCAGAATATATCACTTTATTTCTTGGCATGATTCAGGAAAGAAAATGATAATGAACATGAGAATAATAAAATGATTAATGTTTAAATTTGAATTTCTAAATTGTCCTATTCCTGGAAAAATGTGTGGGGAAGAATTATATTTTGTCTGTAGTCTCTGATAGCTCCATAATTGCTGGACTAAATTGGCTAATTGGGAAAAAAAACAGACAAAAAATCCCAAAAAAGCAAAAAACAAACAAACAAAAAACACTAGTAGTGGAGTGAAGAATTAAAGAACTCAAGATACCAAAGATTTAATTCTTTTTACTTGGAGGAGATAGCAATATCTCCTGTGAAGGACAGTGAACTGAGGAGAATAGCACATGATCACAGTAATAGACAATCCTGGACAACCATCCAGTAAAATTTAAGTTCTTCAGACTACTAAACCTAAAACATGTTTTAATGTTCTGATTTATTTTTTTCAACATTAGTTTTCCCTTTGTTGTTTTGAATTATGCATTTTGTTAAATATGGAAAAGAACAAGACTGACTTAGAACAAAATAAAAGAAAACCAGTTCATACTTATCATCAATGGGCATGAGATGTTGGACTGACTAATTCAATTGAATTTAGAGCACATTGTTTCATTATTAATTTCCCAATCAAGAAGCTGAAAGCACACAGGAAAAGCAGAAAAGTTCTAAATTCTTCAAAAGAGGATTAGCATAGTCTTACAACGTAACTCTAAAAGCTTATTCAAGGAAGGGTTAGTTCAAACTTCTATGTATTCAGATATTTGAAAGTCTTCCATGGATAATGGACCAGTCAGGAATGAATACCGTTACTAATTCATGTATAGCATTTTGATAGACCACATTTGACTTAACATAAGGAAGAATGTTATATCCAGTTTCTGATGAAGTAGAAAATGTTACTTACAGACTGTGTACTCTGCTGTTTTAGTTGTTCAAACAAAACAGCTTGAAAAAACAGACTGCAAGCAATTTACAGGGTGTCTGGTTGGAGACTAGGTTTAAATCATTCCAAATCATACTGATCTGATTATCTGAATTTCGTTAAGACCAGTTTTTTTCCAACATGAAGATAGTACTGTCTATCATATCAAGTGTTTATGAGGTCATGATACAATATGTAAATGGTTCGTTACAGAATATAGCCCCTGTAGATAGCCAAAAGTGACACCATGTTTTCAACATTACTTCATACTTTAAAGTTTCAGATATCAAATGATAATTTACAAAGTTATAAATAATTTTTAATGGAAAGATATTTTCTGAGACATTTTGTTTTGTATGTACCTCCACACTCCTATCATACTTCTGTATTTAAATCTACTCTTGTCTCTTGATATGTGCACTTCTGCATTAAGACCTGCTTGTATAAAACTCCTTGAGATTTTAGCAAAATGTATTTCCCTCGATAAGTCATGAAAGTGCTATGTGTGGGTAATCTCTCACTTTTCGTGGCTCAATAGTTCGGGCTATTTTTACTCCTCCCTAACACATGTGCTCAATTCTAGCCCCCATAACAGGAATCACAAACTCCAGTTCCAGGGGTTCCAGTGCCCTCTTTTGGCCTCCACAGGCACTTCCATTCATTTGCACAAATTGAAACACAGACACAAACAGATAGATACACACTCACACAGACGCACACACACATAATTTAAAAACAAAACACAAAGTCTTAAAAAAAAAAAAACCCGTATATCTCACTATTTAGTAGAGAAGCAAACTCAAGTGGTTTTTTGTGCTTTTTCAGTGGGGTGATATTAAATCTCTCTCTCTCTCTCTCTCTCTCTCTCTCTCTCTCTCTCTCTCTCTCTCTGTCAAACACACATTTCTTATTACATTTTATAATGCTATTTTACAAAATTGATAATACATTTTAATAAAGTAGTAGCATTTATTCTTCTATTTCTATTCAAAACCCACATGTACTAATGCCCAACTCAATAGTAAAATGTATTTGTGACAATGGACAGAATATATTAAAATAGTACTTCTATTGCTTGAGGATGAAACAATACTCTACTTATTTCTGGTTTTTGTCATGTTTTGTAATAACTACTGAATTCTTTCCTGGGAATATTACATTGTTTTTTTTTTTATTAACTTTCTTTAAATTCACAAATGCTAAGAAAGTCACTTACAAGATGAAAACATTATGTACATAAAACTTTAGACAAGGCATTTATACCTCAATTATTTTCTTAACTGCATATTGCCATCCTGTAAATCATGAAGTGTAGCCATGTCATACTATAGTAGTTATTTTTCAAATTGTGTCAAAGTTCTTTCTCATTATAAGTGTTAACTGTGGATAATCTGATGCTTTGTGTGTGTTATGACACCCAGAAATTTAGATTTACTGAAGCTTCACTGCAATATGTAAGTCTAACCTCTCCTTAGCTAGGACAGCAATAAAACATTAGTGTATTGTGCATTCAAAGTTTTTATCATAATGAGTCAAAACATATGCTGATGTGATACAAAGTATTTGTAGGGCAGAATGCAACCATTGGAAACACACATTACTGAATTGTGTGTCCCAAGCCTTCATCTTCCTTTTCCATTCATGTTCACATTAAACATAGTGCATTTGTATTTAACTACCTTTCAGTATCCAATCTATTGAAATGTCCATAGCTGACTACTTATCTAGTTAACTATGGTCAGTCTTTTTTCATTATTCATTCTTAAAGAGCAGCACTGGTTTTCCTATTGTGTATTATTGAGGAGTGCTATAAGATTTATAGATTCTCAGAGCATATTAGCAACTGTACTTGAATGAGGATTTTAGGAAAGGATTCTTGTGCTTGCTCTATCATGGCAGCTCTGCCTTGCCTGTTCTTGTTGTGTGGTACCACCTTTCATGTGTACTCAGTGAAGCAAAAAACTGTAGCTGATGTGGTAAATCCTCAGTGGGGAGTGACATTCAGTCTTGCAGTTTCTCTTTCTAAAATTTTCAACCTAGGACTCAAAAAATACTAACAAAATAATGATGAACCCATGGACATGCCAATGAGATATTCTTTACTGGAAAGAAAGAGTATCCCCATGGCCTGAATTTTTTCCCATGCTAAGATAGCTTTCTTCTTGTGACCTTTCATTTTGTATGTAGAAAATTAGCCTCATGTTTGATGTTTCTACCACCCAGTTGAGCTCCAGACCATATATGGGTTTTTGCTTAGCTTGATCTTAAATCACTTCTTTTAAATATGCAGTAAACCAGAAATCCATGCCAGCCAAAACCAGTGGGTGATCTTACTGATATAATTATGTGCCTGAAACTCATCCTAAAATAATTCCTATTTTTTCAAATCTGTTTTTTTTTATTATTTATTTATGGGTATCTGTGTGTATCTATGTGTATGTGTGCGTGTGTGCGTGGGCGTGTGCATGTGTATGTGTGTGTGTGTGTGTGTGTGTGTGTGTGTGTATTACTACATGTGTCCATGGAGACCGGAAGAGGACATTGGGTCCTCTGAAGCCTGAATTATAAGCAGTTGTGAAATTTCCAATGTGAGTGCTGAGAACCAAACTTGGGTCCTCTATAAGAGCAGCATACACTCTTAACTGCTGAACCTCCTCTTCAGTCCTGAAATAATTTTTATGTATTTCAATTCCTTCCAAATTTCTATGCAATGATAACTTTAACTCATTTTGCCTATCTTTTGCTCTAAGTTAGTGTTTCACCAATGTATGATCATGGATACATACTGCCCAAACTAATCATAAAACTGTTCATGACCAGGCAGACATGCTTTTATTAGTAAAATTATCAATAAAACAACATATTTCACTCAGGATTTCTTATTAACTTTGATGGTAAGGGATGAGGAGTTGACTGTTTCAGCCAAGGAGCAATTCATTTAAAGTAGGCTCAGGGCATCAGAAGAAAGCTTTGGGGAGACAAGCTGTTGACAAGGAGGGATCATGGGAAATGAAGGCATCAGACCCTGTGCTCACACACTTTATAGGACAGAGCTTAATCAAAGTAATGAAATGGAGTGTTTTTAAGAATGGAATTTTGACCGGGCCGTGGTGGCGCACGCCTTTAATCCCAGCACTCGGGAGGCAGAGCCAGGCGGATCTCTGTGAGTTCGAGGCCAGCCTGGTCTCCAAAGCGAGTTCCAGAAAAGGCGCAAAGCTACACAGAGAAACCCTGTCTCGAAAAACCAAAAAAAAAAAAAGAATGGAATTTTGAAATAAGTCATCTTTTGACTGTATTTTTTCTAGTTTATTTGAAAATTCACTAAGGTAGGTTAAATCCTTGATTTTGGGATGTTTCAGGTAATTGTTCGTTTTTAGCACTGAAGGCATTGCCTTAAATAACAAATTAAATATATTTAGGGATAGCATTCCCAGTGGTTAGAATGACTTAGGAGAAGTTTTTCAAAAGTGAAATTAAAGATGCACATGGTTTAGAAATATCATCAGTCTTTGTGATTATGAAAGAACAAAGAGCGCTGTTCTTAAAAACTGGTTTCTTCAGGCTATGGGTGTTGTTTATTCTTTTCTAATTGTATAGAAAGTTTTTACCTTAAGATTACCCATGGGTGGGGACAGGTGGATGGATGCTCCTTCCTGCCTCATGCTGGAACATTTGGAAGTAGGACAATGAATATCGACATACAGATGTCATAAGTATCTTTGAAAATTTAAGCATGCTTTCAGTGGGACTTGTTCTCAATAGGACAATAAGGAGTTTAGTTGGGGGTCAGAATTGCTAAATAAACAAAAAGAAACACAAAACATAAAAGAAAAAAAAACAGGTACTCGCAAGTTTCTCAGTCTTAGTAGCTCATATTTAGTCATTTTTAAATCTTCCCCAAGCTGAGGTAAGTTGTATTGAACGTGCGATAGGTGCTTACTATCTTGTTGAAAAACATGCTGTTTTTTGTTTTGTTTTGTTTTTAACATGATTATTGGAACAAGCTGAAAGCAAAGGTATTTTGAATGAAAGATGCAGTTAACAGAGAGGGAGGTTACCCTACTCCTTCAGGCAGCTCTGGCTTTGGAGTGTTTTAGCAAACTGTATTGAAATGAATGGAAGCAATTATAAAAGGAAGCTGCTGACCTTTCTGAAGAGGCTGCCAATCCATAGCGCCTCCTGCAATGCTCATCCCCTTTATTCGTGCTTAACAAACCTTGTCACCCTTGTCGCAGAGACTCAGAACCCCTTGTTAACTTTTCCCCTTTTGTTGTCTTTAGGGTGTCTGCCGCTCGCCTGTCTGCTGAAATACCTCTCAATTGCCAATTAAAGGAAGTTTAAGAATGAGTCCCTAGGGAGGAATTAACCTAGCAAGTTAACCTGGGGAAGGATGTGTTGAGGACACAAAGGCTCATCTTTGTAGCCTCACGTATTTTCCTACTCATCCAACTTCTGGGACTGTACAGCAGGGCATCCACCAGTTGTGTATTTGCACAACAGTTAGAAGGCATCTCAGTGCAGTGTTTTCATGCACAAGCGATTTGAATAACAAAAACCAGAACTGAAGCAATGAATCACTATGTGTTCTTTTACCCTCAAGTGCATAAATGCTAACATCTAAGCACTGCTCTGCAGAAGCATTCAGCAGCTACCTGTAGGCAGAATACGACAATCCCTTTAGGAGAGTCTTATCCAGAATATCTCCTTGCTTGATAATGCTGACTTAACATATAAGCCCCTGGATCATCCCAGCTTGGATTAACAATCATTTGAATGATTATGAAGCAGAATTCTCTAGAATTGAGTAGTTCTGCCACTCAGATCAAGTGAAAAAAACTATATTTAAATTATCTGATATTCAACATCTGACCAAGATGTCTTTTCTTTGTGTGTCTGATCTCTCATATAAGGCATTATCGTCAGGAACATTTTAGACCGGGAACCCCTAATACATCTTAGTTGGTAATTTATTAATGTGCTTATTGTATCATAGGAGAAAGATGTTAGATGAAGGAATACAAAATAAGAACTTTGTTTGAGCCAGGAATATTCATATTTTCCATAAATATGGATTATTCCTTTTTAATTGTTGACAACATTCATAGCTTTATTGTTTTCATAAAAAGAGGATCAAAGCAAAACAATATTCAATGAGAATTATGTGTTAAAATTTCTATATATCTGATTTAACACTTCACAAGTCTATGGCATTCTCATTAGTGAAATGCTACCTTTTAAATGAGGAACATATAATAAATACATGGGTACAGATGAAATCTGCCTAAAATCACATAGTTGTGTGGAGCAATAGAGAAATTAAAATTTGAGTACACAATTCAAGTGCAAGTAGAAAGGACTCAATCCAGAGTCAAAGTTTTATGTTAGTCTCACAGCACACTGCACAATTTATAAATAAATCCTCCAATGGATAAACCAGTATTAATTATCAAGTTAAAATAAGAAAGCCAAACTGAATAGCAGCTATGCTTTTCTTTACATGATTTAAAGGAACTTTAGGATTCTTGCAAATTTTTTTAACATGTTTTGTTAATATTTGAGAAAAAAGTTTGTTTCTTAAAAGTTCACACAATGTCATACTGAATTGGAAAAAAATATTATCTAGATGAGGAAAAGTATGCAAAGAGTGAACTGACATTTTTTTATTAGTCTGACTTAGGTAAAACTCACAACTTTTAAGTTTTTATTTTTCCTGAGAAGGAATGCTGCTTGTCCAAATTTGAGCAAAAAATTGTGAAAGAGCACAGAGTTTTATTTCATTTTTGATAATGACTGTGTACATTAGGAATTATATTGGCTTAGGAAAATGGCAGAAGTAGGTTCCCTCAAGTCTATGACCTCTC